>JAUZST010066147.1:0-22450 GCA_034779995.1 Parotocinclus haroldoi | reverse complement strand
TTTTTTTTTTTTTTTTTTTTTTTTTTTTTTCATAACATATATTTGCTTATTTTCCACACTGTATGTAGTAGACATCTCCAAGAACATGTGGCAGTCTTTAAATCACTCTTGAGGAAAGAAAACAAGTCATGATACATAGAACACCAACAGGTGAGAGATTTACCACAATGTTTTAAACCAACCCTGGTGGTGGAAACATTCGAGTCTGGCAGTGTTTTGCCTACTTTGAAGCTGGGCAATTGCATAAAATCAAATAGGCTTAAGCACCACTCTATTCTCCAGACATGCTATATCTCTAGGGCTTATAAAGAATGTTCTGAAAAACTCAAAATCCAGTGAGCAACTGTTCTTTCTGCAAAAATGCCTTGTTGTTGTCAAAGGAAAATGAGCAGGCTAGTTTGAGCTGATATGTGTTACGATACCAGGGAGAGTACCCAAAGATCCAGGCTTTAGGGGATCTAATGATGTAAAATAAAAGAGGGACAACAGAAAAGGCAGAGCAAAAGTCACTCCAGAATACACAACTAAAAAGGGGATAAGTGCAGCTTGTTCATGTCCCAACTTGGAATCATGGCTGCGTCTGGCAAGCAAGCGATTTGGGTGCAATAGACACCGAATCGTCGGGGGAACAAGTGTGAGTTCGAGTGTGCAGGAAGCGCGAGAAGAAGCTGCTTCAGGTGGCGTCAAAACGCAGGGGGGTTGCCAAGCAGAGCCTACCTCGTGAGTGAACCGATGAGAGGCTAAGCCTCGGGAAACTATCTATCTGTCCCTGAGCGACTCGGGGGTTTCCCTCTTTACCCATCTGTCAGCTCTAAACACCCCAGGATGTTACCGAATGGCCAAAATGAAAGTTCTAGATAACGCAATTGTTTTGTTTCGATGTGGCATGGAA
Organism: Parotocinclus haroldoi; assembly: GCA_034779995.1. Taxonomy (NCBI): domain Eukaryota; kingdom Metazoa; phylum Chordata; class Actinopteri; order Siluriformes; family Loricariidae; genus Parotocinclus; species Parotocinclus haroldoi. The sequence continues at coordinate 21,558 of JAUZST010066147.1, read as the reverse complement.
CAGGTGTTCTTCTTTACGTCATCAGACCATTAAGGGCCCCATTAATTGCTCTGCAACAACAACCGGTGGCGACGACTGGCAGCTCTGGATCGCAAGGTAGACCACCTAACAGTTTAGAGATTAGTAATTAGTTGTTTGTCACTGTTTGAGCATATATCTGAACATCCCTCAGTATATTTTGGTATTATGGCCTTGACACACATACAAACACTCAGACACTAACAGCCAAAGAGCAAAATACAGCCAACATAACAGGATAAGATGGTCTTATTTCTCTTCCCATTCATGGTACAACAAAATAATGTATGAATGTGTCTACAGAGACCCAATCACTTACCAATCACCTCACCTGTAAACTGTTTAACAAGCAGAATACACAGCTAAAGCTAGAATGAAGACGTTACTGAATCAAACCAGGATACAAACAAAAATATGACATTAGTTGAGGACTGGTACATTTGCTAGCATCTCCTTGATATTTTAGACTGGTCCAAAGCAAGTGGTTTAATAGCTACTGTTCCTGTTAAATTAATACCTATATTCAGAGCAAAGACTAATTTTTTGCCAATTATGTACAATCACAAACATGACAGATGAGGGCTATGAAAATGGTTCAATTTGGTGTGCTTTATCAACAATTAATCTGATTCAGCCATGAGAACGTACACAGAACATGAAGCTATGTATGAACAGAGTAAGAGCAAAAGAGAATAGGAGGGGAGGCAATTTATCCGATACCAAGTAATTCTAACTGTCATGGTGTTATTTCGTAGTAACACTTTAAACCTTTCCCTCTGCTACATTAACGTCTGCCATTGTGTGATGGCCATCCTTTAATCTGCCTAACAATGCATTAAATGAGGTGATTAAGCAGCCAATTTAGACACCAAACCCCTTTCCTGCAATTTTACAGCTAGCGTCAGAGAAAGTGCACATAGACAAAATTAAACAAAAGATTCAGTATAAAGAATGGTCAGAGAGGAAATTACGCAAATACTCCCATGTGCAAATTCACACACTAAGTGCCAGTGTGGTTAAGCAGGAACTAAAAAAATGCTGCTAAATGAATGAAAATGCTAATTTTCAAGTGAGGTATGGGCCAGCTTTTAGATCTGGACACACACATTGTTAGAGTTATAATTAGGTGATGAAGCCTTTCCTGCTTTTGGAAATGCATATTAGGAATGCTAATAACATTTGAGTCTCATTAATTTAAGACCTAAACATGCTGTCTATGACCTTGAGATTTTGAGATGAACAAGATTAATGTTTCCCTCCGGGTTCCTAAAAAATCTTAAAACTCATGTGTCTATACATCATTAAAATTGTTATTCATTGTAAAATGTAATTAATTTGCAAAGAAGAATTGTGCAAACGCACGTGATCTTGTGTATCTTGTCATCTTGCAAAACACGTGATCTTGTGTTGCTTATTAATGTTATCTGACATTGAAGTGGCATTATGAATGACATTTTCGGAACCACTGTTATGTTTTAATTTTAATATTTAACATTATGTGAAAATCTAAATTTTTTATGTATGCATATTATTTAAGTGTCCATGGTTGTTGCATAACGCACACACCAATAAGCCTAGTTTTTCAAATTCGGATGTATCATGAGAAAGCTAAGTCTGGATTTGGTTAGTAGAATGCACTGAGCCTTGAGTGAACATTCATGTTATGTCAAGCGAAGCATTTTGAGCCAGCGTCTGCGTTTATTATACTTAAACACCTCCTGGAAGGAGTGTGATGCTCTGGATTCTTCTGGAAAACCCTTGACTTGAACATTCATGTGAATGAATATGACTTTGAATGAATATTAATTTGACATGTGTCAGCTGCTAAACATTGTGGATATATTGATTTGGTACATCAGTATAAATTCTTATATTGATTGTAACATGCATCGTCTTAATACACATAGTTGCTAATTTATTAGGTATACCATTTGGTGGCATATTGCATGATTTTCCATGACCATCATAAGTGCTCTACAAGTTGAATGACTGCATGTGGGGACCAAGATAAAAAGTCCATATTAAATCAAAATGGTTTAATATCACCATTCAGTGATATCCATCTTTATTGCATAAGTTCATTCATAAATAAACTGTATTTATACAATTAGATCCAAAGAGAGTATTCATGCTTTATGATGATACATATAGGAAGTCTTCAGAGTATTGAACAGGCAATGTCCAAAATTGGAACAGTGAAACAGTGGAATCTCATGGACAATGGCAGTCTGTGAGTTTATATAGATCATATCAGAGATTAATTATGACACTTTTTATGGCATGTATAATGAGAATTGTTATAACACAATAACAATTCAGTATAACAAAGTATATTAAATGATTTGTGATACTGCCATAAAGCACTTAAAATCAGATTGGGTTTGGCATGTATTTCTACTTCGTTAATATAAGACATATCTCATGCTGTGAGTGCATTTGGAATGACATAAAACACATGAACATGTGAAATAAACTCAAAATATTTACAATAATACTGATTTTATTATATTTAAATACCCCCTAGAAGATTAAGTGAATTAGCTGTTATGGTGGAAATAACCTATAATTAAGGAATTAGAAAAATCACTTTATTATGTATCTTATTGACCCTGCAGCCACAACAGACTGTGCTGTTTTGGGAAATTAATTAACACCTTCTGACCATTCACAATCAAAGATCCTCTGAAACAAATAATTGTATTTAACAACAAATGCATTTAACCAGAAATTATTAGTAGTTCCTTCCTTTCCATTAGGTGCTTCGTGTTTGTATGTCCAAAGCTGTGTGTAAATATACACAAACCAAATGTTCTATTTATTATACACAACATACTGGACTGAATAGCTTGTAACCACAATTTGCTGGACTTTTGTGTCAATAAAGTATTAATAAACAAGAGTCTTGGTATTTAAAGATTACCTGCATTCCAGGCTAATTAATGATTAAATAATATTGTGTCCTTTGGGGAGTTTCTGCCAGCTTTAATTTAATTTGTTCCACAAGACATTAATATTGTCATAATGCTCTGTTCGGTGTAAAAATGTTCTATCAAACTTGACAGCACTTCTACACAGACTGATTTATGGTTTCTAGCTCTGCTTCAGAATGTACGTCTAGTTCCCTTGGCTCCCGTTAAAGAAATTCTGCCACGTTGTGCCTCTCAACGCCCCTGCGAGGCTGCAGTATTTAATAAGCATCTAAAGCAGAGTGCCAAATAAAGTGAGGCTATTTATCAAGCTGATGCTATTGGCCATTAAGTTTCATTTAATATGTGAAGCTTTAAAACATGTACACTTTAGGTTTGAAACATGGATACGTTGCATGAGTGCATACATGTAGTGTTTAGCTCATGATTCTCATTTTCCTTTACAAGAAATGTCTGCTGTAGGATACAAATTGTTTGTTCCTTTGGTCTGTTTTCTTGACAGAATAAAGAATGGAATAAAAGAAAGGCTATAGCCTTTCATGACTCATCAGGCAATGCTTGCCACACGTACACAAACACAGACACACTGAGCAGATGGGCAGTAACATTGTTTTTGAACTTGGCCTTCTGATGCAGAGGTGCAGTAAAACATTTCCCCTTGTTTGTTGTTCTTCAGGCATTAAAACAGCATGATCTCAATCCTCACACACACATAGGGGTGTGTACATGAGCGAGGAGAGGTGAAGGTTGGGGGTTGAGTTTCTGTATTAAGTGCAGAGAAAGCCAAGGCTGTTCTAAGCCCATATATATATATATATATATATAGTTTTCCCACTTTTTTATCGTAGGTACAACTCTGTGAGACAGAATCTAAATTATAACCCAGAATATGACATTGTGTGATTTTTAAATAAAGTTTTTTTTAAAAAGTATTTGACACAATAGAAAAATAGAACTTAAAGGTTTGGTTCACAAACCATTGTTTGCAATTACAGAGGTCAGGCGTTTCCTGCAGTTCTTGATCATGATTTTGGCTCAATCCTCTCCAGATCTTTCAGGTTTCTGGTCTCTCACTGGGCAACATTGAGTTTCAGCTTCCTCCAAATTTTTTCATTGGGTTCAGGTCTGGAGACTAACTAGGCCACTAAAAAGCCTTGAAATGCTTTGTACGTAGCCACTCCTTAGTTGTTCTGGCTGTGTGTTTTGGGTCATTATCATGCTGGAAGAATCAGTCACGACCCACCTTTGATGCTCATACTGAGGGAGGGCCCCTTCAATACAATTTGGCCGTCATGTCCTCTTCACAGAAAAGCACCCCCAAAGTATGACGTTTCTACCTCCATGCTTAATGGTTGGGATGGTGTTCTCATCCTTCTTTTGCCTCCAAACATGGCGAGAGGAGGTCATACCAAACCATTTCGATTTCATCTGACCACATGACCTTCTCCCATGCCTCCTTTGAATCGTCCAGATGGTCATTGGAGAACATCAAATGGGCCTGGACATTTGCTGGCGTGAGCAGGGGAATCTTGCGTGACTTGCAGGATTTTAATCCATGACAGCATAGTGGTTACTAACAGTTATCTTTGAGACTGTGGTCCCAGCTCGCTTCAGGTTATTGATAAGATCCTCCCATGTAGTTCTGGCCCAATTCCTGACCTTTCACAGAATCAACCTTACCCCATGAGGTGGAGTCTTGCATGGCTCCCCAGACCAAGTAAGGTTGACAGTCATGTTGTTACTTACATTTTCTAATAATTGTTTCAACAGTTGTTTCCTTCTCAACAAGCTGCTTGCCTATTGTCCTGTAGTCCCAGCCTTGTACAGGTCTACTATTTTGTCCCTGTTGTCCTTAGATAGGACAGGTGTGGACAGGCATCTTTTATACAGCTAATGAGTTTAAACAGGTGCGATTAATACTGGTAATGAGTGCAGAATAGGAGGGCTCCTTAAAGAATCACTAACAGGTCTGTGAGATCCAGAATTTTTGCTGGTTGGTAGGTGATCAAATGTTTTTGTTTTTTGCAGTAAAATGCAAATCCATTATTTAAAAATTTTATAGTTTATACAATTATACAGATTTTCTGGATTCTGTCTCTCACAGTAGACATGTACCTACGATAAAAATTGCAGAACAGAATTGCAGAAATAAATTTTTTGTTAATTCTTTGTCTCTCTTTGAGAAAGAGAGATATTCTGCTCATAAAATTTGTGGACACATTTCAAAATGAAATATCTTATCATTAAATTAATTTTGTAAACAGTGTATATAAAATGCTTAATGCTCATCTCAACCAACACACTATCTCTCTTTCTCTCTCTCTCGCTCTCTTTCTCTTGCGCTCTCAGTCTCTCTTGCTCCCTTTGTATAAAACATAATGACACCAGCTGCAATAATAAGGGATGGGACGATCCTTCCTCTTCCTCCCTAGGTATACAGCTAGCGGATGTACTCACTCTAACACTCCACACTTGTATTAATGTAGCACTGATAAAATTTCAGTGCTAAAAATGATGTCTTTAATACAGCCTCATATCTGAGCCAGTGTTATAAGCATATCCTGTTTAATATGCTGAATTTAATCCACTTTAATATGATAACACAATTTCTGATGGGTTGATCAAGTCAAAACATTTATCATAGTCTAAAGGCATGCTATACTACTGTCTATGACTATTGTCATCATCTTCAATTACAAACTACAATAATATATTGGCAAATATATTACAATGTCAGTTTCAGTTAATTTACAATTCACAAATGATAAGTAGCAAGTTAGCACTACAGAATACTGATAACAGGAATATGAAAGCTATATGCATTTATGGATATTAATTCAAAACCCATATCAGAAAAAGGTTGTGACACTAAGGAATTTGCAGTTTTTTCAGTGTTCAGGAAAGGCTGTCTTTGAGGATTAAAGTTGGGATCAGTTGGGAATCAGAGGTTCACCACTTTCTCAACAAATGCATAAGAAAATTTATGTATATAATAATAAACAATGCCATTAAATGATTTAAAGAATACCACAACTGTGAATTTGAAGGAATTTTAGCGCATAGGACTTAGAACATACAAGGGCACACTCCTACATTTAACATCCATGATCTCCAATCATGGCACTTCATCAAAAACTGTCATTCATCAATAGCTGATACAACCACATGGGCAAGGGATTCTTTTGGCAAATGTTTCTCAAGCACTTCCATTCACAAATTTAACTTTGAACTTTACTGTTCAAAAATGAAGCCTCGTGTTAACAGTGCCCATAAGCAGTGTCAACATCTCTGGGCTCAGAAGGCATCTGCTATTAAGCAGCACACCATGGAAATTTATACTCTGGTCAGACAAATCAGTATTCCATCTATTTTGGAAGACTTGGACATGTTTTCTGATATTTTTTCTGACAGATTATCATCAACAAGTTTAAAAGCCAAGGTCTGTTATGGCAGGAGGTTGTATCATTGCCCTCTGCAAAGGTAATGTACACGTCTGTGATGGCAGCATTAATTCAAAAAGCATCCTGAGATATTAGACATTAACATGTTCTTAACAGATGTCTGGGGGCTTAAAAATATTTATATGCAACAACAACAACCCAAAATGGTTACAGAAAGAATAGGACAAAATTATACCTGAAACACCAAATCGCTTGGCGTCATTAGTTCCAAATGTCCTTTAAGTATTGTGACAAGGAATGGTAAGTTTACAAAGAGGTAAATACTCATGATCAGCTTCAATGGTCATTTAAGTGACAGTAACAAGGTTGCATTGATACATAAGGTTACATCGAACTAGTGGGACCGGAAGTATACAGCTTAAACTCATATGTACACAGGGAAGACATACAGACTCCACTCAGTAGGACTCAGACGACTCAACGTGGGGCCTGAAATGCAGGAACCGATGTTTATTAACAAATGAAATAAAGTTCATAAGACAAAACATGAAATATCTTGGGTTCATACTGTGTACAATGAAATCCTCAAACATGCTGCATATAACCAGTTTCAAATTTTCTCACACATAATGGCGTACAGGATTACAATCTGGATTACATGTCTGGTTTCAAGGCTGCTGTGTTCACTTAATTGGCTCCCTGTAGCTGCCTGCATCAGAAACAGATTAATCAAACCATGCACTGTACCTTGTACCATTAGAGACATGAGCTTGGCTTGACTGGATCATCCACATAAGATGAAAACAACGCATCAAGACTATTCTCCGTCCTGGTGCCCAGGTGGTGGAATAAACTTCCACTGAATGTCAAAATGGCTGAGAATCTCACTGTTTTTAAGAAGCAACTAAAAAAGCCAAAATATTCTTGTGTGTTTGTTGATTTTACTGTTGCTTATTCGTTTTTACATGAGGTTTGGTCTACTACGAAGAATACTTGACACTTTTGTAAGTCATTCTAGATAAGGACATCTGCGAAATGCAGTAAATGTAAAAAAAAGCCAGAGTTAAAGTAAGACATACCATTCCAGCTTTTGCTGCCAAAATGAATCTGATGTACAAAACGTGTTTGGAATTTCTAATTTATTATTACATTTACAAAACAATTGCAAAACCTCATACCTTTGCCACAGCTTCTACTTGTGTCATGATGTTCTCACCTATGCCCTACCTATAATTTTATTTTAGAAAACATTCAGAATATAGATTAATAGAATATATATTAGGCTCATCTATACTTCAAAGTGTGCAGTCATACAATAAACTGATGAACATATTATTATTATTACTATTATTATTATTATTATTATTATTATTTAATTTCTTGTGAAGACCCCCACAGGATTACCACAGAGGCTTTATTTGGGTGGTGAATCACTGTCAGTTCTGCAGTGACACTGATCTGTTGGTGTATTAGTGTGTGTTGTGCTGGTATGATTGGCTCAGACCCACTACAGACTATATTCATAGATGTACAAACTGCTCCTATATGGTGTGTGATACTCGTCTGATTGGACTAGACAGTATAATACTATAACAAATATGTACAAGATTTTATCATTTTATTTTAATTAGGTTTTACATATTCACATTTAAACCTCTTGTCTGACTCTGATATGAATTACTACACATTTCTACAGGCATATCTAAAATTTATTGAATTATTTGCCATTATATGGACAAACATATTGGGACACACTTCTTAATCAATGAATCCAGTGTTGAATTTAGTCCCACTGCCATAGGTATATACAATCATGCACCTAGCCACACAGACTACCTTTTAAAACATTTGCAAAATGAACCTGTTGTTATAAGGAGCGCACTGAATTTGAGCATACTGTAATAGGATGTCACTGTTGCAACACATAAGTATTTGAAATTTCTTCCTTGATATTATAAAATCAACTATGAGTGGTGTTACTGAAACTTACAAACCTCCTCTGGCATTACCTAAAACTGTGTGCCAGGAAATTTATGGAATGGCTTACCATGCAAATCTTGCAATCAGCTTGCAATGCAAATCTTACATCACCTAGCACAAAGACACAATGGCAGAAGGAGTGGTATATGCCACACTGCCACTGGATTCTGGAGCAGAATTGAGAATTATTCTAACAATCTCACTGCCAAGTTAACAAGCAATAACTGTTATCATTTCTGCAGGCATCAAAACAAATACATTGTTGTCATTTTTATTTTAGAATTTTACCACCTATACTGTTAATATAAGTCAGTTCTTATTTACTAAAAGCATTACTAACTAATCAATATTTTTCACCAGATTTTCACCTTGCCTCATATTTAGTTTCTATGGAGACAGGAAGATGAAGAGATTGAGCATGGTGCAAAGCATGTGATGAGCCTGTAAAAAAAGTAGAGTATTTTCTAACATTATGCAGGTAAAAAAGTGAATACTGGTGGCAAAATCAAATGTGATCAAGGTGCAGGTAAAAAGGTGCAATAAAAATCCATATAACTAAACAATATGTATATTATACTTAAACATAAAAGCTAAGCACGTAGCCATGTTTAATGTTTCTCTGTAGAAGCAGCACATATGTTAGAAATATATTAGTAACTGTTCATAAACACGAGATCCAAAAAACCTATTTAATTATGTAAACAAAACACTGCTGATAAAGTAAATGCATCATTTGGTATTACAGTCTTTTCTGGCTGTCTGACCTGTAACATATTACAAAAACAAATTGAGAAATATAGCATTTACTACTACTTTTTACAATGCTTAAGAATAGCAAGCGATAAATTGTTTCAGGTGATGTTTTATTCATTCTTCCTGCAAACACGTCTTGATTTTTGCCATAGCACATTTAATTTCACAATTCTTCTTAATCCATTATCTTCCACTTAATCCACACAGGGTTGCGGGCCAGTCTCGGCCCATCTAGCAACTCTGGGCAGGAACAACCTTAAATGGCGCACAAATCTATTGTAGGGCATACACATACAGTCATGCATACAGTCGCACACTAAGGGCCACTTTAGAGATGCCAATTAACCCAACACGCATGTCTTTGGACTGTGGGAGAAAACCGGAGTACCTGGAGTGAACCCACGCAGACACACTGAGGACATTCACACTCCACACAGGAAGGGTATTCCTTTATGCAGCATTTTGTTTTGCATTGGCTATTTGGAAAATGCATTGATGTCACTGGGAAATATGTCATCTTGAAGGCAGTTGCTCTTTGACAGTGTATGCTCTGAAGGCATTTTTATTGCATTAATGCTGCTATCACAAAACTGTAAATTAACTTTGCCAAGGGCACTGACGGAACATGGCATGACACTGGCCTTTGGAGTGATGCTGGTAATAGTATGGGCAGTTCTTATCATTCTGCTCTCGAGCACACAGCCTGCATTTCTTCCAAAAAAGATTTTGAACACTAAAACTCAAAACACATTTTCACTGTAACTAGTCCATTTCAGATGTATCTGACCCCAGAGAATTCAATGACACTTTTGGAAATAGTTATCATATGACTTGTTTTTGCTAAGTTTTAAGTGACATTCGTGAGTGCCTTAGGAAGGTTTGCAAAAGTAACCCCTTGCTCATGTTATATCAGCTATTGATGAATGACATTTCTTGATGCAGTGCCATCTGAGGGATCGTAAATCATGGTTCATCAGTTTAAGCTTATGCCCTTGCTGTGATCCTCAAAGATTCAGCCTTTCATGGATACTGCTTTAGTTCCAAATCATGATTACAATCACCTATTGACATCATCTGTTTGAAGTCACATGATTACATATTTGCCTTACCCATACTTGGTCTAAATTGCACCATCCAAGCTTTTTTTTGGAATGTGTAGACATATATATATAGAAATTAAATGAAGTTGACCAGACAAAATGTGCAATATCTTCTGATAATGCTATCTGAAATTTACTGAAATAAAAGTTAAAGTTAATGTAACAATGATTGCATTTTTAATTTGAATTTTCCATACTGCCCCAACATTTTCTCATTTAGGGTTGTACTTGAATATTGGCATTGTAAATTTATGTTAAGACTTTCAAGTCAATTCAGATTTTGCCCCCTACTGTACACATTGTATTAGGTACACCTTCCTTGTATATATTGCACTTCCTAATTGTAGCCATTCAGTTAACAGACACAATGTGTCAATGCCCTCTTCCCCATCCTTCCGTGGAAAAGGACATCACTGAACCACCACTGGTGACATATTATCCGTTTGATGAATGTCATACTGACATCATTAACTCATAAATGAGTGAGTTAGTAATGCTCCTTACATGTACTTTGACTTTCATTTCATTGCAAACAGAACTAAGGGCATTTAATGTACTGTATGATCAATTTCTTTTATTTTTTTATTGATGATTCAATCCTGCATTTCAGACCTGCAACACATTAAGAAAAAGTTGGGTTTGGGTAAACTAGATAAATAACAGAAATAATGAAGTGCTTTTAAACTGATTACAGTCATAATTTGGTACAAAAGCAGTGCCCACAAAAGGTGGAGTCTCTGAGGAGCAAAAGTTGGCAGAGCATCTCCAGTGTTCAATGTGGCAACATTATTTAAAACAATTTCAAAATTTTAATCAAATTTTAAAATGTTCCTTGGGTTCATGTTCCTTAATAAAAGACTGGAATTATTTTCCATATTGTAGTCCTAAGTATTGTGATTTATTTTGCTTTGTTTTGCTGATAAATGTATGAATGGATGTCCATGGAAAAGACCCCATATTGAAGGAATTAAAATTTCAATGAACTTTTCTGCATTAATCACATAACCAAAAATGACCTTAGCCAAGGGCACTAACCCAACCCCATATGACAGGACCTGTATGTTGTCCTTTTTGCCTATAATCATCTGGTTGGTCCTTTTTGTCATTGCTCTGGAGAACACAACCTTCATTTCTTCTAAAATAAATCTAGAATATTGATTCAGCTGACCACAATACATGTTTCCATTTTGTGAGGCCCCTCGGAGTTGGCTCTGAGCTCAGAGAAGTCGATGCTCTTCTGAATATTTGTAACATAACGCTTATTTTTTTCAGAGTAAAGTTTTAAGTGACATTTGTGAATGTAACTCCATATTACACTGAGCTTTACGTAGTTACGTAGTGAATGAAGAAAGTTTGCATTTGCTTATGTGGTTATATCTGCTATTGATAAATGATGCTTCATGATGCAGTGCCGTCTGAGGCATTGGAGATCACAGAGATTCAGCTTAAGCTTGCACTCTTTCCCTTTATCCACTGAAATTCTTACTTTATTTAATAATTTATTAATTTACATTCAATGACACTAGTGCACTCTTGAAATGTGCAAATATCTTCCAAGCACAACCTTCCATGGTTTAGCACCAGCATACTGCATATCTCCTCAAGCCCATCCTGGACACTTTGTTCGGCCAAGGCAGATGTTCAATAAAGCTTACTTGGGTGGGGGACCTTATCCACAAAGGGCCAGTGCGGCAGTGTAGTTGCATGTTTTGATTCCAGTTAACCAGGAGCTACTCTGATTTCACATGTCTAATCAGTCTCATGTTGAAACAGCTCATTATAAGTATGAGGTGCAGTGAATATGTTATAGTGCAAATGTTGCATTTTATAATTGTATTTTGAGTGACCTATTTATCTCACCAGGGTATTTTGATGTAACTGAATAGACCTTTATGAATTATACTGAAACTGTAGATCTTAGGCAGTTTCTTGCTGGAAAATACCAGGACGCCTTCCAGATATTGTTTCTTTGTTAGTGTCCCTAATATCACTACTAGGCATGACTAACTGTTGTATGCATTGGGTCCCCAAATCATCACGGCAGCACTTATGCCAGTGTGTCACTTCACACCAAAACCAAGAATGAAGCGCTCTTTAGGAGGCCTCTGTCATCTGACCCAAACAACAGAACCTGGATTTGTCTGTAGCATTCCAATTCTCTTTCTCACAACAATACTGCAAATGAAGGGAACAGCGACTGGCTGTCAATGGCAGGACACATAATGGGAACTTTCATAACAGAATGCTGTCTGGTAAGTGCCTAGAAATAGTCATGGCACAGAAAGGGGTGTAGTGAAGCTACCTTTTGTGTCTGTATTTTGGATGATGGATAACTGTGATAGCTGTTTATGCTTGTCAGTGTGTAAAACAATCCTTTCTACTGGTGGTCTCTCTGGGTCATCTGGAGCCTTTTCACTGTCTGTGTATTCCCTCATGGAACCACTGCTCCCAAAACCTTCTAACAGCTGGATCAGAACAGCCTAGATGGCGAGCAATTAATCAGTCATCCTGCTTCTCTCAGTCCAATCATGTGTCCTCTTTCAAAGTCTGTCTGAGTCTGTTATGCACGAGTGTCTTTTCTTATTCAGGATGTGTATTAAGCAAGTGTGTTTTTCCTGTAGTATATATAATGCAAATTGCTTAGTAGTTAATGTTGTATGTTAGTTGCCATGGCTCAATGCCCAGGGCTGTGTGTGTGTGCTGAAAACAGTGTGTGCATGTTAAAATCTTGACCCCAGCTAGTGGAACTACTTGCCCTGTTGCTCATGAATTTTCATATTTGTTTCTTATGATTATCATCTGTCTCCTGCTCTATATGTACAAACTTCCACACATACACAGTAAATTGTGTATTTTATGTAAATGATGTACATGCACAGTTTGTATTAAACACTTGAATATATTGCTCCTGACCTGCTTTAGGCACAGTAATTATAAATGGCTGCCTGAAAATCTTATCTTTCTCACTTTCTTTTCCTCAAATCCCTTCTCAGATATTTTCCCTCCACTGCTCCTCTTCAAAAGTGCCAACTGTGATAACACCAGAACTCAATCCAATACACACTGGAGCACTGGTATAGCTATGAAATATGCCCAATGGAGTCGTTGTTCTTAGAAGAGAACTTAAACTGAATACTGCTCTGAATAAATTCTTTAACATGTAATTACTTGAAAGAGTACATTAATTTTCAGTCCTAGTGCTAGTTTACCTAGTCAGAGTAGAGCATATTTAGCTTAAGAGGATTAATGGTTAATATATGTTAGACTACTGTTTTGCTCTAGGTTATTCAGGCAGTGCAGTGGTCTCATACAATATGCTATTCCACCATGTATGGGGGTTAAATATAAATTATGAACAATCACAACTGAAAATAATTATATTAAAATTGTGAGCAAATGTATGGCCTTTGTGTTGTATTCCATCACCATAATGTAATTCTTTAATTTTGACATACAAGTCCTTTCAGCATTTAAGCATGTTGAAGGTTGCAGTAATTGAGTCAGTGTAAAACATTTACATCCTGATACACAGAACAAAGCAGTTTTAGCAAGGCCTTTTCTGATGCAGCTGTGTTTAAATCACATTCTGTTTGTATTCATTGGTAACAGTTTTATTTATATGACAGCACATTGCTGTATGGCAAAATGATGATGCACACAGGACTTTATTTATGTTTTTTTTTTCTTTTTGTCGGTGGTGTAAACATATAAGCATCCACATTTCTTTTTCTCTACAGAATAAATCCACAGTGCTTTTGTTTTATCTTAAACTATTCTATGAGGTTTACACTTCCAAAGAACTTCCTTATGAATTAATTTAGCATTCATTCAAATCATTTTGGGGAAAGAGTATCATAACTTTACTTAAAGACGATTATTGTGTACTTTATCCATCATCGCCTGTATTGATTCTGCTCTGAAACAAGGCACTGATTTACTGTCTCCTTTCTCCAGTTACGGAAACAGATGATTTACCCTGAGAAGGTCTGTGTGAGAGAGTGCATGTCCAATTTAGTGAGTGTATGACTGCACACATGGCAAATTAATTTATCCATTGATTGGGTAAATACACAAACAATTCCAGTTTTTGCACCCAGAAGTCCAAATATTCTCCTACATAGAATAATCTTAGTCCTGATTTTAGACGACCACGGATGTTCCATACATAACAATGATATTAAACTAGTCTATTTCATATTTAATGATGATGATGATGATAATGATGATTTAATGATGACATCATTAGCTTATTGGTTTTGTATTGTACACATCTGATGCAGATCTATAATTAGTTTTTCATTTCGGTATAACATTTAAAATAACATGTTATACATTTTGTAAATATGTCTATTTAAACAATATCAATTCGCAAAGCCTTGCCTATAAGCAAATAGAACCAACAGTGAAAACAGGGAAAAGCTGCTTAAGATACATGAGAGAAAATCTTGAGAGAACCCAATCTCCTGGATGATGTAATACTTGTTGCTGATAAGTCAAGTCAAGTGTATTGTCACATATACATTGTAGCAGGTACAATATGCAGTGAAATCACTGTCCTCAGAGGAGTACAGTTTGTGAGCATGACAAAAATAAACTCCTTAGCACATAAAATGACATTTGGCGAAGGGGAAAGGGATTGAGGAAAAAACAGCAACAATGAGCAGCCACCCGGTATATAGCAGCTCTTTGTAACTGTATGCTTCATACATGACACAGAAATGTTCTACATGAGCTGCATTGATCTGGACAGGAGTGCGTTTGTGTTTCCTGTAGTCCACAATGATCTTTTTGGTACTCCCATTGTTGAGGGAGAAGTTGTTGTAGGAAGACCATACTGCCAGGGGCTGGATCTCCTCCCTGCAGGCAAATTTCTTCATTGTTGTTGGAGTGACCAATTACAGTGGTGTCATCTGCAAACTTGATAATGATGTTATATCTATGCTGTCTATGCAACCGCTCAGTCATGGATAAAGAAGGAGAAGAGCACATGACGTAATATACACCACTGTGATGTGGCAGTGTTCAGCATGTGACTAGTGTGTCTGCCCAACCTCAATGACTGGGGTCTGTTTGTTAGAAAATCCAATACCCAGAATGCAGAATGCCTTGGCACTGGTATAATGATGGTGGTCTCCCAGCATATGGGCATGGAGCACGGGCCAATGATAGATCAACATTGTCAGTAAAGACCTGGGTTAACAGTGCAAAATATACTATGAGGACATGTCCAGGGGCTTTATGTGCGTTTACTATGTTCAGAACTGAATGGACATCCACTGTGGAGAGTAAGTAGAGGGTTACTGACTAGAGGATGTCCACTCCAAGTACTATGTTGGTTAACAAACTGACCAATGTTAAGATAAAAACAAGGAGAGAAATGGTTAAGCTCGTCTTGAAGTAAGACATTACTGGTTGGAGTAGTCAGAGGTCATGGTCTGTAGTCTGTGAGAGTCTGAATGTCCTGAAGGTTCTGAGTTTTTGTAATGCTCCTCCCTTAAGGCCTCTTTTCACCTTGGCCTGGCTGACATGTAGGTCTCCAAATCTGAAAGCAGGGTCATTTTCCTTCATAAGTAGGCAAACTTTATAATTTACCCAGAGCATCTGATTTGGAAAGATTTTCATATGCTTAACAACAATGTCATTGTTAATACACAAGTTAATGTAAGCCATGACAAATGAGGTGTTTGTGTCCTGGTGTGTGCGGTGTCCATGACAGTTTGTGAAAACAGCATACTCCAGCCAGTGTTCTGAAACTGGTATGGGAGACAGCACCTTCAGACCACACAATGATTAAAGAGTTAAAACACCATAATCTCATCTTATTTATAAGATGTTTCTTCAATTGCTCAAATGATTTATTAAATACATTATAAGAAAATGAATACTGATATGCAGTATTTTGGTTTATTATTTTACAATAATTGTCAACGCACATGCAATAATACAAATTATTGCATGTGCATAGACAAATAAGGTACAATTAACTTTTTTTACTTTATAACAATAATCATGCTTAATTGTGATGTATATACACTCTCCAGTCACTTTATTATTTTACTTAATCTCATTGCCCTTACTCTCGGTGTCCACCTGATCAGTTCCACTCACCATATAGAAGCACGTTAAACAATTACAGAATGCAGTCCAACTGTTTTTCTACATACATTGTTAGCCTCATATATTTTGTTTTTTAATGGTCAGGATATATGCAGACCCACCACAGATGGTGGGTGGTGGATCGTTCTCAGCACTGCTTTGACACTGATGTGGTGGTGGTGTGTTAGTGCGTGTTAAGATGGTATAATTAAGTAATCTTTACCAATGTCAGGTTAGACTGAGTAGACACTGCCTTTGGTGAAGCTTTAAGCCTGTGGAAATTGGCAGAAAAAATAGTTCTGGGATAATATCAGGTGAAGCTTTCATCTTAACATAAGAGTTTGACCAAACAGTTGCACCAAATCAGTCACAATAAATTCTGTTCAAGATCCAATAGTGGCATCTAGCTGGTCTGGTCAGTTGACTATAATAATGCAGTTATAATTGGATGTGTCTGATCATCCCCCATCACCTCCAACAACAATCCGTGCTGGCCCTGTGATGGATGGGTAACCTGTCTAGGGCACCCTAATGCCTACACCCTTTGTTCTTCGAGGACATCTGCTACAGTGGTCTCACAAGCCTGACAAAAAAAATTGATCAGTACACAAGCAAATCTGTTGTCAAAGTAAAACCAGCTCTAGTTTTATTCTATTTTATGTATACTTTTTTAATGAAGAGGCACTACAAATGAGTACTGGACATGCCTTCTGTATATGTCTCTAAACGTACATCTTCTGTTGAGCTCCATATATTCAGCAAAAGCTCGAAACACACATATGTCTATACAAAGTAAGAAATCTGCAATTACACACAACCGTCATGCTTACACTGTTTGAATGTGTGACATAAGGAATATTTTTTTTACCCCAAATGTAAGCACCTGGAGTTTATAAGATGCTACTGAAACTTTAATTCGATGCAATGTTTGCAAGTAAAAAATATGTTTATGTAGAAATAAACATAATACTTATTGTTGGTGGAATTTTGTATTGTGGGAGTTTTTTATTTCTCTGAAAGGTCTTGGGGAACTTTTAAGTATACATGGCATTGTTGATGTTGTGAAGTACAAGAATATACCAGTAAAGCATATGGAAGAAAACCTGACTCTCTCTGCCTAGAAGCTACAGCTGGTCAGAGTTGGATCCTAAAGAAGGATAACTCTCAAAATCCATACAGAATGTCTAAATCCACACTCTTCTGTTCACCATTGATAAGTTACATCACATTCAAACACTGCACATCAATCCAAGTCCAAACACAGAGGATGAGATCACTCTTCACATTCATGCTACAGGAACAATATTTGTGTTTTATATATGCAACTGTTTGTGTGCATGCATGCTAGTTTGATTGCACATGTTTGTGTTTGGCAGTGTATCATCCACATTGATGTGTGTGCTCATCTTTGCTTCTCCCCTTTTGAAGCTCCTTGAAGAATAAAGAGAAAATATACAGACAGACACTCACAAAAACACACAAACACACACACACACACACACACACACACGCGCGCGCACACGCACACCCACGCGTGCACACACACGCGCACACACACCAAGCCACAAAATAAATTAGCAATTCTAAATTACAGGTTTGCTCTCCTACACCGCCTCAGCTCAGTAACCCCTCCTCTCCCAACCCAAAATTGAGAACCGCACTACCCACAATGCACTCATGCGTAATGTCAATCTGGCAAACAGCACACTACAGCTGCCAATTCAACAGTTTTAACTGGCATCTGATTGAGGGAACTCAAGACTAGCTGACTAAAAGGCTAAAACATTTCAAGGTCCGGCGCCTATAGCTTTTTTATTTTTAAATTATTTTTTTACTTTAAAACTATACTATTTACAGTATATCTGGATTGCTAGCCTAATGAGATGTAATGGGTGATTAAGATTAGCAACATAGGCATTGTTCTGATTAGTTCCAGTTAAAACACCTAATGTATAAAAAACTGAATAAACGGAAAGTCAACTGATCACAAAACCAGGAACATATCAGTGTAATGACATCATGGTACTTCACACATAAGCATTTCTCCAAAGCTGCCAATTATAGCACCCTGTTCTTATCCTACTTTGTTTTAGTATTGCATTTTTCATCATTTTCTACATCTTGGCATTTTTATGATTTTTATGATTATGGGACCCTGGAATTCTCTAACAAATGGGTTGCCCAGACGAGGGATAAAAGTTAATGACCTTAAAGTCTCATTTTGAGGGCCCCTTGCTTGGGGTACCACTTCAGAAAGAATTAAAGCTGGGATAAACTGAGGAAAGAGAGAAGAGGGAGTAACACAGGCCGAAATTATGAAATGAATGGATAATGAGATCACCCATTACTGTAAAACTGAAAATGGTTACACCTCATAAAAGCAGATAGAGCGAGCAAAAAAGTGACATGAGAAAAGAGTTCCAAGGAGGGATTTTTCACTCCATAATTTACCCATCATGCTCTGGGGCAGTATGGGTTTCATACTGATGTGTGTTGCCAGGACAGTTAACTAAAAGATGGAGTTAATATTAAGTGGACCTTAAATTTCAAGTCCACTTTCTTGACACATAAGTACATTTACTGTGCTGTATGAGTCATTTTTAACTGCTTTCTTTCTTTATCATTAGTCCCAATGCTAGAATGTGTATATTAAGTTAACAAGATGTCCTGTTTTGTTTGTTTGTTATTTTTTGTTATTTGGGATTGTTAATTTCTTTTACCTTTTTAAAAGGTATTTAAGTAAGTAATAGAGATCACAGACAACAAGTGAAATTGTCTGGACCTTTCTTCAAAAAGATTTATACTGCAGCAGGATAATAATCCAAAACACACCTTTCTTTGCAACAATTATTTGAACATCACATACGATAAAAGATTTGTCGTCGTCTTTCCACCACAGTCACCTGCTAAAACCCCACTGAGAATCTACAGGAGCACTTGAGACAAGCAAGTCAAGCATTCAGTAATATTTTATTATATATAAATATTACTAATATTTATAATATTTACATTTTATTTTTCAAATTCTATAAACATATAATACAATTGAGAAAAAAGCAAAGTCGAAACATTTTTATTAGTGGTCTAATACATTTGGTCTTAATTGTATATTTGTAATTCTTTGTTGTTAAGATGCATGGGTACAGTTAAGGGTTGAGGTTAGGATTAATTTGTCTTTTTAGGATTCATATTCTTTTAGTTTGGTATTGGCATAATGGTTTTCAGGTTAGTAGTCTATGTAGTCTCTGTAATGCTGTCATGCTGTCTCTGTAATCTGCTGTTATGTCTCGGTCAGATATGTAAATGATAACAGATGTGATCTGATTAGAGCTTCAATCCTGCCTTTGCTGTGGAGTGACACACGGAGGAGAATCTGCAGGTCCAGCTGCAACTTCTGTAGGCAAATGTGTCACATCACCAATTCACAATTCATTTCATCTTGTATCCAGGCTAGAGGTGCTAATAAGGTGCTAGAGCCTCAAGTTTTTACAATAAGCTTATCCTTTTGCTTTAATATTGTGATCAATTACACATATCATCATTACATTCACACATATAAAAAATCAGCCAATTACAATAATTTCTTAATTTTCTAAAGTATTTCGTTTATATTTCTTTAAGACTATTGAAAACAACATACAAATGCTAGTGAGAATGTGTTTCTCCTACATGCTCTGCATTCTTAAACCTTACAGTTAGTATTAAGTAGCTATACATTTAGGGCATTGTGACACATAGCACTAGCCTGGAAGCATGAATTTGAGTAGTCATGTTTTTTGTAGAACTGTTTTTAAGGCAAGCTGCTGTTTTCTATTAGCAACGCTTCAGCTAATGACATAACAAAGTAGGTTGTTTTGTTAGTTTAGTGCAGGTAATCTGCAATCTGTAATCTTTTAATGAGTTCCACATGGTTGTCTGAATTCAATCAAATCCATAGCTTGACAAGTGACATTTTTTTACTAAGCCTGTCAAAAGTTTCTTTTTGATCATTATATAATATATATAATTAAAATAAAATATATATATATCCATTAAAAGTTCATAAAGAATTTAACAAAAACCTTTTATATTTGCACTCTCAGCAAGTATTACCATTAATTATTATTTTTTACGAAGTAGATTGTTATAAAATGCCACATATTTTTAACCCAAATTCTCTTTTTAATGAAAAATTTGTTTTCTTATACACTTTGGCAATTTTTTCATACAACATTTGGGACAACTCTAGTCACTACCAAATAAATGTTTTGAACTGACATATGAAAGTAGCATGTGCTGACATTTATTGAAGCGGACAAAGCAATACGGAAGCTTAAAGTGAACGATTCATAATATTTATTTGTAAATAATGATACAATGTTTCAGAACCTACGCTGTCTTACAAAAATGAGTACACTCCTGACATTTTTTGTAAATATTATATTATATACTTTCATGGGACAACACTGAAGATATGACACTTTGATACAATGTAAAGTAGTCAGTCTACAGCTTGTGTAACGGCACAAGTTTTCTGTGCCCACAAAATAACTTAACACAGCCATTAATCTCTAAACTGCTGGCAACAAAAGTAAGTACAGCCCTAAGTAAAAATGGCACCATTGTGCCCAAAGTGCCAATATTTTGATCTTTACACTCAGTTTCTTTAGCAAGGCAGTAGCTGTCTTTGAGGTGTATTTGGGGCCATTTTTTCCAGGGGGCTGTAAGTCATGCTCTGCTTCAGTATGTTTCAGTACATGTTGGCATTCATGGTTCCCTTAATGAACTGTAGCTCTCTGCAGCTGGCAGCACTCATGCAGCCTCACACCATGACCACCATGCTTGACTGTGGGCAAGATACACTTGTCTTTGTACTCCTCACCTGGTTGTTGCCACACATGCTTGACACCATATGAACCCAATAAGTTTTTCTTGATCTCATCATATCAAAAGTATGAGGTGTGTACTCATTGTTGTGAGATACTATATTTCACATATTGAATTCTTTATTTAAATGCTATATTCACAACTTTTGGCGCACAAAATTTAGACCACACACTAGCTACACTAAAGGAAGTATATTACTGATGCTTACAACCTCAGTCAATTAAATGATTTTAATTTGCCTTTCACTTTTCCAACCATGGTTGAAAAAGTATACAAAATACAAATAATGAGCAGATGTTTTTTCTGTATTTTAATTTAATTAAAATTAAAAATTGTATTGATATTTAATTAGGTAAACACTACAGTATTAAATGGATGATTCAGTATGAGTTTACCAGAAATATCTGTGTTTACTAT
>JAUZST010066136.1:0-22452 GCA_034779995.1 Parotocinclus haroldoi | reverse complement strand
ATTTGTCAGAATGTATACCCATCATAAATGAGGACACACTGCCACAGTACAACTCCATTATTGCATATGATGCCTTATACATTTTCTGTGTTTTTTATTTTTTTATCGGAACATAAAGACTAAAACAGAAATCATCTATGATGACCACCTTAGGCCTAACAATCGACACGATTAAAGAAAGACCCTCATGATTTTATTCTGACTTTGAACATTTGAATGAGAAAGTGAAATCACTGGAAAATCGACCGGCATAAGGCCCTGTCTCTCCCCTGCAGAGACAGAAATCTTGTTGCTGAAGCTCATAGCCAGTTTGTTCCTTTTCTTCCTGCCAAAGACAAGCTTTTGTAATAATTCACTTATATGATAATGGTGAACCTCCTACACAGATAACAAAAATAGGAAATACAGTTTAAAATACTTAATGACACCATGACGAGGCCATGAATCAGAAATTATTTCCCAAATTTTTTTATCCCATCTACAAATAGGAAAATGATGGAATGTATAATTCAAATTTATGAATCTCTGTAGTAAGCTGTATATGCTGGTTGAAAAGGAAATCATTGTAACACAAATACAAAAGTAGTTTAGTGTTTTAGCATCACATCTAGAAGGCATCTATGTAGTTTCTATTAAGTGTTAAAAATGGTTTTATTATTGGTGCATTCCTATATATTCTTAACACAAGCATAATGAGGATAAATTGTACTGAATAACTTTTTGTTCTTACATATGTTTCACAGAGTATTATAATTAATAATATGGAGTACTATGTCTGTGTTGTTTTTGTACCAGATGGAGTTGGGTTGCTTCACACTACATTTACTCCAATACATTAACTTAATTGATTGATTCATTGAGTTTATTGTCACATATACATTGTAGCAGGTACAATATACCGCAAAATTGGAACCATCAACCCGAACATACAGCATAACAAGTTGGTGGGTGGGGGGTGGAGAGACAAGACAGGAAGATGTAACTTTATGAAACTCGAATATGGTAAACATCGGGAAAGATTGGAGATTAAAAAAGCCCCGGCTCAGAAAAAAGTACAGTATGAGAGCACGAAAATAAACTCTTTAGGACATAAGCACATATAATGACGTTTGATGAAAGACTAGCCACGGGGAAGGGGGAAAGGGATTGAGGATAAACACAGCAACAATGAGCGGCAGCTACCTAGCTCACACAGACCCGTCACGATGCGACTGTGGAGGAGAAGCAGCAAACTTCTTAAGGAACTTCTTCAAAAATGTACTTCTTATAATAATGCTAGTTTGGCATAACTAGTCACTTTAAAATGGCTCAATTTTATTTATTTATTCATTCATTCGTGCATCTTATTATCTGCAGAAAAACTGATACTATAGACAGGGTACCAATCCATTGTATGGCACTGGCAAAATTCATAAAGATAGAAACATATGTTAACGTATACATTTCATTTCTATATTTGTTTTTTTTTCTATGTTTTTCCAATACACACAAAGAAATAAACATGTGTATAAAAAACTTTTGCAATACATTTCTGAAATAAACACTAGATTTTCTTGAAAAAATTCAAGAAAAAAAAGAAAAAATTTGACTGTAATCTTAACTGATGTCTGAATATCATTGCTTCAGCCCATGGGTAAAGCATGTGTGCATTGCACACAATCAGGTCACCTTATGTATAATGCTAAATTGCAGCGAGTAAATATTACAGTTTATGGTGGGATATAAATAAACAAACGTAAAACAAAACATCTGTCTATATCTGGCATATGGCACTTTGATTATTCTTTTTTTTGATATTTAATCCAAAGCATCAACTGCAATCCAATGAAGTAATGATTTATATTATTAATAAATAAAAAGGATTTCTGTAAAAGATATGCAAGTCAAATAAAACACTTTTTCTGTGTTTTGTCTCAAAACAAGAGGACCTTTCTGCTGTCATATAAGTGAGCTATTAAAACGAGAAAAAGAGAAAAATGCAGACACTGGTCATCTGGACCTTCAGAGACCTACTGCTTTATCTCTCTGATTGCAGTATGTCAGAAAGTCTTCTGGAGTCCTCACACTATAATTCACACATATCTGAATCTATGCAAGAGTGTAGGCATTAGGTATAGAGCAAACATATTTTAGTGGTGTACAGAGATGCATGGGCCAGTGAGTTGATAAAAATACTTGATGATAAGAGAGCAGGATGCTGTCTAAAGGTGTGTTATATTGCGTAGTTACAACAAGCCACTGTCACCTGTAAGCTATTTAGGTCAAATTTTGACATTTGTGCCACAGATATAGTTTTGAAATCTGCAAAAGAAATTGACAGATTTTTGCAACAAGGGGGATGTTATTTCAGACTTTCTCCCTGCTTCTTTCATCATTGTCTTTGCTATTCTCTTTTTTCCACCACCTTTCCCCTTATCTGTCTTTGTATAATAGATGGGGTTTATAGCTTGTTACGGGGAGAATGATTAAGCAGGTTGTGACTTGGCTTGAAGTTTACCCTGCTGACCCTGCAGCCGCAGTCCCTTTTCATGCCTTACAGTCACCAGGAGCAAAATAACTAAATGGCATGAAACAGAATCGCTTTGGTCCCCAGACAGATAGTGTAAAGAAGGGCTGCTGAATATCAATGAAGAATAGTTCACACTAAATTTGCCCCCATGAATAACACATCGTTGCTAATAGGAGGGAAGCAATGTGTCTGTTTCTCAGTGTGACTGTGCACAACATTACACTGGACGAACTCAATTTCCTGTGCTTCTCTAAGAGCCCTGATAAGCATGTGGCTCTTGCTAACTTGCCTGCATGGCCCCATAAATATCATGCCTTCCCTTAAGAGTCAGTAGCACTGATGTTCTCATACACATACTGACAGCCAAGTTAATGTCAGGGCAATAAGACTGGATATGGATTAGCCCTAATTTATTTTGCTTTACCAATGGGACAAAGTGTTTAGCTATTGACAGTGATAAGGAATTCATTGTGCTATTAACAATGGATCATAGACACATTAATTATATGAACTTTAAGCACAATAGCCCTAGTAAGCAAAAAACACCTTTTCCTATTTATTATAAGGCAAAAAAATCCCTGGTATACAATTATAGGGACATAAAACTGACTCAAAAGATGACTGATCCTACCAAAGGTGTCTTAAAAAGATAACGTGAACTGGTTTATCACCCTTAAAGCTGCTGTAATCGATTTATTTCAACAACATGGGCAGCCCATACAACAGGAGACTAAAATCAACAGGAAGTGAACCTCTGGCTTGTGGAGTAGAAGATAAGCTTGGGATTACAGCTGAGTTATTGATATATTTTATGGTGGCAGAGGAAGCTACACAACAAAACAGTGAAAACGAAAAGTGAAGAAAAAAACAGAAATCTCCTTTCGTTCATTTTATTTTTCACTTTTTGCTATTCCACTATTATCAAAACTATTTTATATCAATAGATGTCCAAAATGTCAGTGTAAACCTGTGCATTGACTGTTATGGGAATAATTTTCATCTCCCCTGGTACCTGAAATCCTTGATCTTTATATTTTTCATTAGAACTGCACTAAACCAGTGCAGTTCATCCGATCATCCACATGCCATGTTAGCTTCTCTTTAGCCCATTCTTCCTTTGAGCTATTCATTTAAGGGTTAGTACTTTTTTTTTATTTGGCCATTCTGTCATAAACATTAACTATACCTTTCTTTCTCAAGATGTGTTTGATATGCATTTTCCATGTCTTAACTCTTGAATCCAGAGCACTTCAAATTAAATAAGAATTTGTGGGATAAGGGCAAAAGTAATTTGTAATAGCCTATTCAGACATATTAATACAGTGCAGCTAATGCAGTATTACATGATACAGTTCAAACAGGTCAAAGGTATTTTACTCAAAGGTCCACCAAGGGTAATGCTGGTACCTGAACCTTATTACCTAACCTATTACCTAAACTGGGGTAAGCTGAGCAACTACTTTATGCACTGTATAATATGGTTGTGACCTTGTCCTTTAAGGTCTAAGGATATGACTAATGCATTAACAGCTGCTTGTTTTGGCTCATAGATTATATTCACAATAGAGACCAGGTTGATGAGGCAGACGGTGCCCCCTGCCAAATGCAATTCTGGACATGATGAGATTTCAGTACTGACTATTCTGTAGTGCCAAAATGATTACATGATGTTTTGTGTTGCTTTTTTGTTATTTC
Organism: Parotocinclus haroldoi; assembly: GCA_034779995.1. NCBI lineage: Eukaryota > Metazoa > Chordata > Actinopteri > Siluriformes > Loricariidae > Parotocinclus > Parotocinclus haroldoi. The sequence goes on along the minus strand of JAUZST010066136.1, from coordinate 18,248 downwards.
TATGTCAGTAGATTAGATTTGCAAAACTGTAAACATGTGTGCACACATGGTGTTTTTATCTATTGATACTGTAGATCACACTGCAAATGCATATGCAAATGGAAGTATAAAACGCTCACAATGTAAAAGGGGGAAATAGCCTGTGACAGTGACAGTATTTTTCCAGCTGAGAAATCAGGGGAGCTAAAAATAGTTGGACTAAATAAGTTGCTGCCATATGGAGCACGTAAAGAATACAGTGGGAATTTGGGGAGGATGCTGAAGAATGCATAGTGTGTAATAGAAGTGTTTATAATTAAATTGATAAATGTCAGGAAGACATTCTTTGTTTTATGTATAATTTGATGAGGGGTAAAGACTATTGATTCTTAGATTGTTAAATCTATAACCATTGTCAAACATGCATCAGGATCAAACACCCCTCTTATATCACAGCAATGTACAGAGTCTGATTACAATGCTGTAAAAGGAACTGGCCATCACAGGCCAATTGCAATATTATCTCCAACCTATACCTGTGTGGTGTGCAATCTGATGGATTGTGAAGCGGTGGTACGTCTCAGCGTCTGTCTCATTCGATGTGTGTAAAAAGGGTCACAAAGTTATGTTAAAGATTGCCATGTTTTATGGCTTGTGAATGTTTACTATACAGGGTGAGTTGAAAGTGACAGGACCAGTGATGCATCATGGACTTTTCGTTAAAAAAAGCTGCCAAAACCATTGTTGAGGTTTCTTCATCGGTTGTGGTCTTCAGAAAACCACTAAGTTATTTCTCATCCACAGTCCCGGTTTCTCTGAATTTGGCTATGAGGGGTTTTGAACCTTCTGTATTGATAACCTTTGAACTACAAGAGATATTGATTGAACCTGATAATGGCACTCAGTTTCTGAAACAATTACGCTCTTTTTTGATATGCTACATGACCACCTTCCTATTGGAAAAACCTGATCCAATATGGCTGTTTTTAAGATGGTTGCCATTTTTCAGATATTACTTGCTGCGGTTTTTAGATATGTCATTTTCCCTTTTGTCTCTGAAATGAAATGGTGTTCTGTGTCTTTTGACTCATCCTCTATATTTAAATCTGCATAGAACACATCCATTCATGAATCTCCTAGTTTCCACATTTAGTCACTGTCTCAGAGAACTGACTGAGAAGGGTGCAGACGCTGTGAAAGAATTAACTCTGCTGGCTGCGTTGCAAAGACACAGTTTTTTTTTTCAATCCCCTTGTTTCTCTGGTGTGATGTGTTGCAAAGACATAGTGCATTAAGATTGCATCAAAGACTTTACAGCAGCACAATGACAGTGGTGTGTTAGGTGTTTGTAAGGCTGGTATGAGTAGCTCAGCCACAGTAAGAATCAGATGCTGCAAATAGCAGTTCCAGAGGATTTGGATTTTAAATGCCAGATGGTGCTTGCAAAATGAAGGTGAAATGACACTTGTACAGACTGGCACCCTGTCTAGAGTGTACCACTGCCTATACCCAGACAATTCTGGGTTAGAATCCCGACCCTTCCCTCAACTTGGATCAGATTAAGCTAAAGTAAAATGTTTTTTTTCTGCTTTGCTCTTTTTATTTGTTGTACTTTGATTTATAAATCAAAGATTTCTTTGGGTAGATTTTGCCCTTCCCTGAACGGCGCTTGATTGCTGAATGAACTCTGGCTAAAAGTGGTTTGTTATGAATGATTTAGAGCTTGAGCGTATCTTGCCCAGGGCACGCCTGCATGCCTAGGCGGTCTGTGGCAGAAGCATGGCCTGTTTTTGTAGCTTACCACAGTTCACTATTGGCAGCCTTTAGGAGATCTCTGAGCTTCTCAACAAACTAAAAAAAATTCAGATATGTGCTTCAAGCTGCACCTACCTTGCATGCTAACTGTGCTTGTGGCCCAGATTTGGAAAGATAAATAATTCAACAGGGATTTTTTTATATTACATGCCTAAAACGTACTGTAAGAAACTAACACAGTGTTCTTGCTTTTGTGCTACAGGGCACCACTTTTAGGTGAAGCCAAGCGGGAAATGGTAGAGAACAGCATTTAAGTATGGAGGGGCTGACTAACAGTATAGCCATTACCACTTGCCCAGAACAGGTCAATGGTGGCAGGCAGCCTGCAGGGGAGAGACCTTACTACCACCTCGCTGACCTACACATAACGGAAAGTTAGCAGTCATGCAGTCTGCAAATATGCACCCAGTTTTCAGTTTACTAGACAGGCCATCTTGCACATACATTCATGAGTCTGTGTATCAGGTGCAACCAGCATACTGGCATATTGGCACAATCTGTAGGAATTTACTGTCTGTAGCTCACCAGTCCATAAGCCATCATGTGTATGAACAGGGACAAAAATTGAATTTGGCTAATAAGACACTTTAGTGATTGTAACATTGTATTGACATATTGTATCTGTATCTGTACATACAGATCTTGTATCTGTGCCTTGAAATCGCAAGGATGTGCAGGAAAATATATCTATATTTTTAGAAAAGTATGGACACTATTTATATGTTGTACCAATTAATAAGCTAGTAAATGTTAAATCACCATGCCTTGTCGAATACACTATCATGTCAGTGTCACTGCTGTGCTGAGTAATGGTTCACCACCAATTAAGTATCTGGCAGGGATTTCAGGAAATGAGCTTAGTAATTAAGTTTGGTTTACACAAATACACAATGAGGTTAACTCACTGAGGCTATCTGCTTTTCAGTAAGCAAAATTATCATAATTGCTACTAAGTTACTTTGGCAACCTGTCAACATATGGCTCTCAGGCAGATTCAAGCCAGAATTTTGTTTTGTAGAAACGTCAGAAGCATGGCTATGGGTAATCAGTACATTGCTCTTTAATTTGCTTACTCAAATCAATGCTCAAAATGATTAATATGCCTATTTGAAGTTAAAGTAGGTGAAGCTCTTTTGAGATGTTCCAAACTAAGAAATGAGATCCATTGTGTGTGTGTTTTCCTGTCTCTAAAAAGCATTTTTATGTCCAGTTTAGGAACTAAGCATTCAATAAAAATCAACCAACTGTCAAACACTGTACTGCCAAGACTAAAATCATTTTCAGCAGTTGCCCTTTTTATGGTGAAATAATCCAGATCTTGACCCTAGTCATACACTATTGTTATTTATTCATTTAGATGGGTGAGATCATGCAAATAAAAAATAAACTCAATGTTTCCTACATTACTTTGATCTTGATTCAACTTTTAGTCACCTTCATGTGATTTGTTCATACCAAGTGATGTTATTTTATTTCTTCCTGCAAAATAAATGTTTAAGGATATTTTTTATTTTGCTTTTTTGCTTAACGTGTGTAGAAAAAAAAACGGATTAAAATGCTTGACCAGTGTCCTTAATTGTTCTACTGCACTTGTCAGCACTTGTTTTGCCTTAATTATTTAACTGTATTATGATTTGTGTATCAACATCATATTTATTTGTAAATGAAGCTTAATGTTAATTTTACAATAGGAAAATATGACTTACACAATAAGGTGTCATGCAGTAGCACCGTAACATCTTAAATAGCAATGTTGTTGTTTTTTACTTTTATTGCAGGATTATTTTCTTGTAAACACAGCTGTTGTAAGTGCTCATGCTCTTTTGGAACAATGTCTGCAGCATAATTTTTTTGTATTTTGGGTAACGTTTTGAGTGTTATTGATAATGTTTAAATAGAGATAACAACACAGTTAACAAAATACTTAAAGCCACAATTGAATGTGAATGTTTATTTAAGCTAAGCACTTGATTTTCAAGGCTTGCTTCAAGAAATGTCTTCCTGTTCAGTGGTGGTGGTGCCATTCAGTACTGCATGGTTGACCTTTACTGGACAATATTAGTAACTGTATACCTACTTACTGCATCTGCTTTGAAGGTATATCTAATACATCTCTGCTGAAATGAGGAAAATGATCAAGTTAAAATGTCAAACACCTGTCAAGATATATATATATAGGCAAGTAATGGCATCCAGTGTTAAGTAAATGCACTGAGAATAGTATTAGAATGGCTGCAGTGCTCTGTTTTCTCACTTGAGATGGAGACACAGGAATGGGAGGGACTGTAATCTTGGGGCAATAATCCATTTTCATTAAGTGTACCTCCTTAGACTTTCTGAGTCTTTCCATTGATCTTGCTTTAATGTCAAGTCATTAACTGTACTGGGCTTACGATGGTGCTTGTCATTATTAAGCCCTTGCACGTTCAGTAGAATCATCACTATTCCATCACCACACAAGGAAAAATAGAGAGCCATTCCTCTTTCTCTAAATTCGTGGCTAGGCACAAATGTGTCCTTTTATGCTCTGTAAACTTGTTGCCCCTTGCTCATGTTATTTTTCAATATCCCACTTTGCCTTTTCTATTCATCATCATTCCATATAAACCCTGTCTCGTATATTGCTAAATAATGCGTGCAATTTTTCTCTCGCTCCTTACCTTCTTTTACCATTTTATATGATGTCCTTGATTCTGTCTTTATCGTTTACTGACTGGCTGTTCTTGTGTGGCTGGTACTTGGTCTTCTAGCTTAATAAGGTTAGCTTTGCAACCACTTTATATATACACAGTGGATACGGAAAGTATTCTGAACCCTTTAAATTTTTCACTCTGTTTCATTGCAGCCATTTGCTAAAATTAAAAATGTTTATGTTTTTATGTATTTTCTTTCTCATTAATGTACATTCAGAATCACATCTTGACAGAAAAAAACAGACCTGGAATTTTGTGCAAATTAATTAAAAAAGAAAACCTGAAATATCACATGGTCCTAAGTATTCAGACCCTTTGCTATGACTGTCATATTTAACTCACAAACTATCCATTTCTTCTTATCCTTTTTGAGATGGTTCTACTCCACTCTACATTGGAGTCCAGCTGTGTTTAATTAAACTGATTAGACTTGATTAGGAAAGGTACACACCTGTCTATATAAGACTTCACAGCTCACAGTGCATATCAATTCAAATGAAAATCATGAGGACAAAGGAACTGCCCAAAGAGCTCAGAGACAGAATTGTGGTAAGGTACAGATCTGACCAAGGTTACAAATAAAATCTGCAGCACTTAAGGTTCCTAAGAGCACAATGGCCTCCATAATCCTTAACTGGAAGAAGTTTGGGGTGATCACTCCTAGACCTGGTCGAACAGCCAAACTGAGCAATCGCAGGAGAAGAGCCTTGGTAAGACAGGTAAAGAAGAAAGATCACTGTTGCTGAGGTCCAGATATGCAGTAGGGAGATGGGAGAAAGTTCCACAAAGTAAACTAGCACTGCAACCCTCCACCAGTCAGGGCTTTATGGTAGAGTGGCCCGACAGAAGCCTCTCCTCAGTACAAGACATGACATCCCGCATAGAGTTTGCCAAAAAACACACGAAGTTTCATTCTAAGCCATATGTGTGGAGAAATCCAGGCACTGCTCATCATCTGCCCTATACAGTCATAACAGTGAAACATGGTGGTGGCATAAATGCTATAGGGGTGTTTTCAGCTGCAGGGACAGGACGACTGGTTGCAACTGAAGTAAGGATGAATGCGACCAAGTACTGACATAGCCAGGAAGAAAACCTCTTCCATAGTGCTCAGGACTGGGCCAAAGGTTCACCTTCCAACTAAACAATGACCCTAAGCACACCTAATATAACAAAGGAGTGGCTGACTGTTCTTGACTGGCCCAGCCAGAGCCCTGACCTAAACCCAATTAAGCATCTCTGGAGAGACCTGAAAATGGCCGTCTACCAACGTTCATCATCCAACCTCACGGAACTGGAGAGGATCTGCAAGGAAGAATGGCAGAGAATCCCTAAATCAAGAAGTGAAAAACTTGTTGTATCATTCCCAAGAAGACTCATGGATGTACTAGCTCAAAAGGTGCTTCTACTAAATACTGAGCAAAGGTAATTTAAAAATACTTATGACCATGTGTTATTTCAGTTTTTCTTTTTTAATAAATTTGCAAAAAATTCATTTTATTGCATGTCTTAACTATTTGATCACCTACCATCCAGCGAGAATCCTATTCTGCACTCATTACCTGGATTAATTGCCTCTAGTTGAAATCCTTACCTATACAAACAATACTTGTTCACACCCTCAATCAATCACACCATCTCCACCATTCCCAATGACAAAACTGTAGATCTGAACAAGGCTTTGATAGGTTACAGGACAATAGGCAAGCAGCTTGGTGAGAAGGTAACAACTGTTGGTGCTTTGGCATTATTAGCATTATTAGAGAATGGAAGAAACACAAGATGACTGTTGGTCTTCGTCAGTCAGAGGCTCAATAAAAGATCTCACTGTTAGGAGACCTACCTTGCGCTCCCGTGCGAACCACCGTCCTCACCGACTGCCGTTACACAGCAATCAGTGAGCTGGTTTATATGCAGCACCCAACTGACGGCATGATGACGAACACCTGAGGCTCTCGTAATTTAAGCACCAGCCTCAGTGCTCCTCATTGCCTCGTCATCACAGCATGCTCAGCTTTTCACTTGGTGCGCACTGCACGACAGCGATTTTGAGACTAGCCCGTTTATCACGCCTAGTCGGTGACATCCCGGGGCTTCTAGTGCCGACGGACGTGTAAGAGGGAAACCATTGAGGCTCTGCCTCTCTCCTGCACGCCGCTTAGCGTCACTCCGCTCAGTTGGCCGCTCTATTTGGGACGCGCCCCGATGCTGCTTCTTCTCGCACTCGAGCAAACACTGGCCCTCAGGCCAATTTAGCCTCCCTCGATTTGGGATGTGGCTAAATGCCACTTCTTCCCACGCTTTTAGCGTGCACGAGCTCACACGTGCTTCCCCGACAACTCAGCACCCCGCGTGGCCTAATCATCTACGCACTTTCCAGGCGATATTCCCATTCAGGACACTTTTTGACGTCGTTCATGCCCCCACCCCGCATCTTTGGGTCCTCCCTCCAGTCCCGTAACAGAACAAGGCTATTCGCCAGCAGGGGGCAGCTACTGGGTGCCACGAAGCAGCCATAAAGAGGTTGACTGAACGCCTCGCCCAAGTTGCAGTGGCCGGTGCCCCTTCTAACCTAATCATGCCGGTGAGAACCCCATTGTCACCGCCAAAACGCTTTTCTGGGGATCCCAGTAAATATAGGGGGTTTCTTCTCCTTTGTACACTCATTTTTGAGTTACAGCCATCGCGCTTCCCCTCCGAGGGCTCCAAGGTGGCTTATATTATCTCCCTGGTTTCGGGTAGGGCTTAGAATGAGTTACCACCATATGGTAACAGAACTGCGCCACCAAAAAGGTGTTTTCGACTGCGCTTAAGGGGACAAGCGTGGGAGGGGCCCTGGTGTGGCACGTCTCTGCTGCCCCTGCTCATGGCCTCTCCATCAAGGCCTCCGTCACCTGGCAGGAGAGGTCGGTACCCCTTCGGTGTGCATCAACTCAGGTTCTGCCTCCAACTTCATTGACAGAGGGCTGGCTCGCCAACTCGACCTTCCCCTGGATCGGCTCAAGGCCTCCATAGCCATCTGTGGGGACGATGGCCAACTGCTTCAGGGAGGCATCACTCACATCACACCCATCACTCACCAAACCCATCCCCTTACCCTCACCCTGGGTGAGCACCAGGAGACCCTAGCCTTCTTTGTCACCCAGGAACCCCAAATGCAAGTGTTCCTGGGCCACCCCTGGGCCATTAATTATTTACAAATCATGCAATGGGATTTTTTTTTCTTCTCTCACAGGTGAAGTATACCTACGATAAAAATTACGGACCTCTAAATTCCTTGTACGTGAGAAAACCTCCTTATCCTCATCCATCTTCCAAAATTATACTGGCCAATTATGCTGGTGACCATATGATTCTTGTCATGCTGGATCTAACTTCGAATTTGACACAAGCATCTAGTGGGCATTAGTGGTAGTTCTTTGAAATGGTTTTTGAAATGGTTTAGGTCCTGTCTCACAGACAGAACTGAGTTTTGCTGGCTTAGAATCCTATTCATCTCCCCTGCTATATGCAGGTCTACAGGGACCCCTCCTTTTAGAACCCCTCCTTTTTTAGTTTATCTGCTTCCACTGAGTTCAATTTTGAGAAAACATGTCATATAAAGTATGAATAGTTTTAAAAACTCCCTTGATTTGTGCCCCATGGCATTGTATGTGAAGACACTAATTCCAAACTGACGTTTTAAGATGTATAGTGATTTTAAATTGGGCTGAAGCAGTAGTCAGGTCAGCTGTTCCTGGAAGTGTCAAGGTCAAATTGTAAACATAGACGGGATAGTGCATTTTTTATTCCTACTCAGAAACTATAGAACAACCTTGCAGTACATATTAGACATGCTTCTTCATTGTCTAGTTCTAAATCGTCTTAAAATCCATTTCTCGTCATTGTATTCAAACCCAGCATGAGATTTTGCTCCTGTTTTACTAGTTTTATTGTTTTATAACTTATAATTATTTGTGTACAGCATTTTGTTTTAGCTGACAACATTTTTAAAGTGCTCTATAAACAAAGTTGAGCTGAGTTTTTGGCAGTGCTGAATAATATACTCTAGTGTACCTGTACTGACTAAATGGCCACAGAATTTCTGTACACTGGTGTATTTAATATTAACATTGACTGCCAATTTGTCATAAGGCAATCTGGACGTTGTCCAAACACCATATTAATGTATTTATATACAACATATTACATAGCAATACTATATAAAAACTGTAGTGTACCATGTTTTGACTAAATAGCTAAGCTACTGCACTGTTTACCGTATATTGATAAAATAAATCATCATCTACCACAAATGTTTTCTTTTTTTAACTACTTAAAATGGGTAAAGTCTTATTTCACTTTAATATATGTTACTTTAATAAGTTACTTCAGGCTACATGTGGTGCATTTATTTGTTCAGCCCCTCCTTACCTGTCACTGTGAAACAAACACATGTAATTATGTTGTGCTGCATTCCAAAAATGCAGAACAACATAATGCCCAGTATTCAGTCTGCTCATGTTGAGTCTGCAGGTGCGTAATAAACCTTTATGTTTAATAGAATTTACTGCACCAGAGGCTGTAGTTTTGTGTGTGTCATTATCATTCTCAGCAGTGCAATGACACTAATGTGGTGGTGATGTGTTAGTATGTTATGAGCTGGCAAGAGTGGATAAGACACAGTAGTACTACTAGAGATTTAAAACACTGTTCACTCACTGTCCACTTTGTTAGAGACATTCATCTTATGGATATTCATTGTGGGTGGAAAGTCAGAGACAGTAGATCATCTGTTGCTTCACAGTTTGTGTTAGTCATCTTCGTATCCTTAGTAGCAATGCTGAAAAATATAGAAAGACTTTTGCACAGTGCTCTATGTGAATGGAAAACTTTATATCTAAAATGTAATCTTTCTCTATGACGTGACCTCTCTTTTCTTTCATCTCCTTCACTTTTGTGTATTTTAACCATCAGCTGTTGCATTGCCATGACCATCGTTATCTTCCATCTATTGTGTTTGTGTTTGCTTGTGAGCTGCTGCACAGGAGGTTTGACTGGAAAAAAAACATGGTCAGTATGCAGGTCTGATTAAAGCCAGTCTGGACGCTAGAGATAGTACAGAAGCTTATAGGATGCACTGGGTAATATGAGTAGAACCTTGCTTTAAGGCCACGTCAAAGTCTCTTATAAACCAGCTTGCAAAGCATGTATTTAATCATGCTTTGCATGCAATGCTACATTTCATTTACAATAAAGTTATGTAAAAAACATGCTTTTTCAGAATTATCCTGAACTATACTTTATTTAAGAATAATTGGGGAGATACTGAATTCAATTTTCTTTGACTTAAATTGCACTACATTGTAAAAGCAGTGTTAAGTAACTGTGTAATTAAAATGAGCCAAAACATTATGATCAGTAAAAGACCAATGATTATAAAATAACAATGATTATGTCATTACAACTCAGCAAGGCAGGGTGAGAGATACATCAGACAGTGCTAAATGTGATAGAAACAAGCAGACATAATTGCCTGAGTGACTTTGTCTAGGGCCAGATTGTAAAGCTGGATGACTGAGCCGCTCTGACAGTGATTCAAGGAGGTACACATCACAAACCAACATCAGGGTGCTGGATGCCCAAGGCTCATTGATGCGTGACAGGATTCTGTGGCACAACTCAGAGATTTCTTTTTTCCATGCTGGCTATGAAACAAACATGTCACAACACACAGTGCATTGCACACCTTGTCTTATATAGGGCTGCAAAGCTGTGGACTAGTCAGAATAATGATATAGCTAACCATTGTCCACTTTCCAGTGCCATCAATTGGCAGTGTGCATCAGAACTAATGATTAATTAAGAACTGGATTAATAGAATCAGATAAACTGTTCTGAGTAGTCCTGTTGTCTTCAGTAACACAGGGCTGACTGGGTACATGTGATCCATTTGTCTGGCCAAGGATGCACTGTGGGATGAAAACAAACCAATGAAGGGAGTGTGATGTTCTGGGCAACATTCCACTGTGAAATCATAAATGCCAGACATTTGTGTGAATGTCAGTGTGATACTACCTACTTTAACATTGTTGCGGACCAGGTGGCCAGAAGGTTTTATCTTGTGTGTGTGTGTGTATGTGTGTGTGTGTTTATTTAGCTATAGTAATCAATATATCAGTGGAAAGTACTTACAAGAACAAATGTGTGAGACAATAAAATCCATGTTATACAGGGACAATTTAGAAGATGTGCACAAGCAGAGATGAACTGGAAATGGTTTAGAATCTTCTTAATGCCACAAGCACCATGCTGGCTTGGCATACATATACCTAAAAGTGCAGAGCACTGGTCATATGACGTCTCAGACTTCTAGTAGTGCTACACTGTGGCCTTACAATGTGGTATTACAGTTTAGGCTTTGGGTGCTGTGTGGATGGTAACATTTCTCTCATTCCAGAAGTATCTCTGAAGCACCTACTTATCATTTGCACACAGTTGTCTTATGAAAATAGTATTTATTTTTTGCCTTGCAGCAGCATAATATGTATGTGAAGATGGTAAAGCCGTTCAGTACCATAGTTTCAGTCACAGAACATAATGTGGTTGTTAAGCGGAGCATACTTGGTCAGAGGTGGGATTTGAAGCATGGGCCTAGTCCACAGTCCAGGGAAGTACACCTATGAGACAAAGATTTGAGCCTCTAGCCAAACTTTGTATGGTTTTCTACGTCATGATCTTTGAGCACACACTGCTTACTGCAGGCTTAGCCAACTCACTAAGGCCCAGCAGCAGATGGAAGGGGGAGGAAAATGCTATATTTTAATCTGCTATGGGTCAAAGAGCTGAACCCTAAGTGTTCCCTCAGACTGATGGTCATGGGGAATAGTTACCCCTTTAACAGGCAGTAAAATGTAGAGCGCACAGACCAACAGTGTTCACACACAAATATTAATCAGCTCATGAAACATCTTTGGAGCATGATGAAACTGTGAGTCAGAGCAAATTAGAGTGTCTCCAAGCAGGGCTTAAGAATTAGTTGTATGGCATCTCAATGTCAGTGATACGAAAGCAGAAGCAGATCTGACCACGATCTTGAAAAAGGTACCGGTGGGACTCAGATGCAATATGAAAAGAAACAATTTGTACGAAAACTACAGCATCTGATGGATCTTAACATTAAACTGGACTCCATTAGCCAAGCATAACTAAAGAATTAATTACACCTTGGAGTAGCAGAATTTGAAAACCACCATGGACATCTCCCAGTATAAGAAGTCAACGACCCACCCCAACACCTTACATCAAAAGGTTTTAGATGTCAGAGGGAGGGTTCCTCTTCACAGCCCTATTTAGACAAAAGGGTATAAATGTGACAAGCAAATCTACAACAAACAAACAACAAACAAAAAGTGAGGTTCTTCCAAAGCACTGTTAAATAAACTGTACACGGATGAAGCTCAAACTGCTACTGTCTCTCGAATATAAGAACCCAACATAGGGTACTTGTGTGCACTGACTTTAAATTCTGCAGTCACTAGAACTGACCACCCTTTTAATGTAAGGGTCCTGGAAATCACTTACCAACTGAAGAGACAAAAAGTATGACATAGATTACTGCTGGGTGCCAGGTCAGGCTGGCATTAACTAAATACATAAAAGACAGATGACAGTCAAAATGGCACTCAACAGGGAACATGGTTGGGTCGAAGGAATTATTATTTGCTTCTTATAAGTATACTGCTCAGACCAATTAGGGAATACCCCAAAAAATCCTCTATTTGTTGTGGGAAAAGTACTTTAACTTTAAGCTAAATTAAGTAATTACACTTTTACTGCAAGCTAACAGGTGGTAAACCAATCTACCTTACAGTGTTGTTCACCATGGATCATTCCAGTTTGCAGCAGCAGGAGTTACGATCATGTGACTGTTGCAATTGGAAAGACTGCAATTTTCTGAAAATTATATTAATTAGCATAAATTAGCTTAAATAGACATTTAAAGCAGGTTTTTTACTGTATATACAATGTTTTGCAGGTAGAACAAAAGGTCAAGACAACATTAAACTGATTAAATGATGAAACATGGAGAAGATGGAGGGAGAGATTTTCTAATTCCTTGTAATTCTTATTTAATAATTTACAAATTTACATCCTAGCCACATGCCAGTAAACATTTCTGGTGTGGTTCTTTATACACACCATTTGATATATGTAACAATTAGAACAGATAGTTCTTGCAACTGTAGTACCGCTTGTTACTGAATGTATATCAAATAACTACCTTGGGATCCACATCTCTTTACTTTCACCTATCCCTTTGTACCCCAAACAAATAATGAGAGAGGTGTGTAAATATGCTTTCAAAAATAGCTGTATATGGAAAATAAAGGAAGAGCTGGCCTAGAACCTAGAACCTCTCACCTAGAAAGGTAGAGAAGGACTTAAATAAAGCACTTACTCTACTACCCTGATCATGTCTCTTGCCATGCTCTTGTCTTTTATATTACCATATTGCAAATTACCAAAGTACATTGTAATGTTGTGAAGCTTTTTTTTTAGAATTCCCTGATGGTAACAATAATTCTCTAGCTGACTGTGTTACTAGATATTTTTATTTTATCTATCACGGCTAATTATGATTATGCCTTTCTTATCACTTACTCTTTGTGTTGTAAACTGAAACACAGTAGTGCACATAATATAATGGCCCACCACCTTACAATAAGGTGTGCCTGAGAATGTGAAGGCTAGTTGAAGTATCATTCACCATTTCTGCAATACAGCCCCTGCCTAGCCCTGCAAAGGATTGGCATCCTGTCTAGGGCATGATTACTATTACATCCTGTAATTTACAGGTACTGGAGACCTCATGACCTTGAACTAGAGAAATAATTAAACTGTAAAGTGTTTAAATTAAAACACTGTGCTTAGTAGTTCATTATTTAACATGTATATGGGCAGCATTTATAACATTTGTATATGCATGTTAGGACAAAATATTAAGTAATATGGTCCACTAGCAGTGTTAGGTATTGCTGATGAAGTAGTAATTCTCAACTGTCAATAGTACCTGAACATTTTAAGGTCTTTAAATTGTCAATCAATGTTTTTTTCTGGCTCATTAACTTTCACAATTAACCTACTTTTTTACTGATACTTTCAGCTTGTTCTCAGAGGACAAAGTGAATGGGTTGTGCAAAGTAATGGTTGTGAAGATGTCAGCTTTATTCGTTTCTGTTGTTCACTGGATTAAAGATAAGCAAAAGAGAAGGCAGTGGATCTGATTGGTTACAAGCCAAAGTGGAAATACATTTTATTTAATTACGCTTACAGATCCTCCAATTATGTGGTTTAATTTTACCATTTGCATCTGATGCTGCCTTGAAATTATCCTCAGAAGTTCATACTTTACAAAACATAATGCTTTTAAATGTATTTTGTTGGAAATGTAATCAACCCCAATTGAAAGTACTTGTGGGCTATTGTTTTATATTATGGACGTAATTAGATGTATTCAGAAATTAATTTATAAATAGTTATGATCTTTGAATGCAATATTCATGCATTAATGTGGCCATTAAGACACTGAGACATTTTGTTGCTATTTAGCTGTGAATATTAATTTTGGCCTTAAAAAGCTGTGGCTGGTGAGGTGTCATGAATGCTGTTGGCATAAATACAGAATGAGATGAATAGCCATACAAGCTTGAAACTTTCTTCAGTGATGTCAAGATGATGATCGGCAATTTAACAAAAGCTGGACTTTGTAAAAAGCCCATCATCCATAATGAACATACTTTACATAAGTAATGCCTTAGTATTGGTGTTAGTGATGAGCTGGGCTATGGGGCAAATATGAACTGCCTATACAAGAAAAGTCCCAGAAAAGCCTATTTTCTGAGGAGGTTGAAATCCTTTACTCAACCTTCTACAATATGAATCTAAGCTGTGGACTTCTATGCTGCTGTGTACTGGTGTGACAGGTATAAAAGCATCACAACAAAGAGTACAATAGACTCAGTAATTTCCTAAGCAGAACTTTTTCAGTCCGGGATTTCAAGCTGCATACACCAGAGAGCCATCGAGAGAAACCCCACCAACCTAGTAAATTAAACAAACACCAGGAGCATTATGGACACCAAGCTGCTCTTGCATTGATGTAGACAGGAACCTTTTTACAGCTCCATACTTCCTATAGCAATAAAAGTAAACAATTATCCACAATCGATCATTGAAGATGTGTCTGCGTGGATTTACCCTGGGTAACCGGGGCTCCCACAGTCCAAAGACATGCGTATTAGGTTAACTGATTACTCTAAAATCGGATTGACTTGAGGGTTTTTACACTGCTCACAAAAATTAGGATATATTAGGATATATTTCAAATTAATTAAGTGATAAAAAAGATCTTGTTATTAAACAAGAACATCAGAAAAGTAAAGGACAAGTCAAAGAAAGTTGTTCTAAAATTCAAATGAGATGCAAAAACAACTTTTAACTGATGAAAATGCACTATATGAAGGGCTGAAAGCGTTGCAGTAGCTGCACGTTCCCTGATCTTGAAAGTGCACAACCTGCAATTTTCCAATCCTTGCAGTGCCTCTGCAAAACGATTTGCCTGAATGTGAAGCTTGGAGAGCCATAGGACGTCTTGAAGCTGGTCAAACAGTGGCAACAGCAGACAACTGGAGCAGTCAGAAACAACTTTCTTTTAATGGGTGATAATGCAAGTCCCCATTGTGTGGATCTTATCAACAGCAGGCTTCAGGAGGCAGGAATTGAATGCATGGACTGGGGACATAACATTCTCCAGACCTGAATCTCACTGAACATGCTTGGGATGTACTGGGAGGAAATCTGGCACACCGTCCAGTGCCTCCCACAACACTTCTTGAGCTGGAAGTTGTCCTGAAGCAAGAGCATGGCAGAGGATCTCACAAGAACTGCTGGATAATCTGATCCTACCCATTCCCCATCACTGTTAGTGTGTTTTGGCAGTTTTCGATGGCCATACACCCTACTGAACAGGCAATATGTGGCACTCTCACCCAGTTTAACATGCTTCTGTTCACGCCCATGAATATGTCACTTGCTACTCAATCATGAGAACTGAGTTTTGATCCTATTTGTGCAATCAAACAACTTTCTTTGACTTTTCATTTGCTTTTATGATGATCTTGTTTAATGAAACAAAATCAAATGCTTGTTTTACTCACTTCATATTAATTTGAAAATAACTTTAAATATTTGTTAGCAGTTTCTGACTGTCTTGATGTGACCTTGTTTATGTCACTGAAATGGCCACTAATAGGATGTCACTAATAGCCGACAGATGAATGCATGACAATTAATGATTGTCTCACTGGACTAATGTAGCGATGGATCAGAGTTCACATTACTAGGAAGTTTGGTGTACATGTGGTAAAAGGTAACATACCTGTGACTTGGTGCTTTAATTAAAGCATGATTTATTGATTAGCCTGGCTGGTTTTATGCTAATGTACCCAGTCTGTTATAGTGTCCACAGAAACATTGCCTTCTTTTATCCATGTTTGTTTACATGTTATAGTGGTTGGTAAGATAACAAGAAAGGTAGATCTGCTCTTCCTATTTAGCCTGTATAGGACTCAAAATAGTAGGCTTAACCTAACAAATGGTTCACATTCATTCTCTTGATGGTAGTTTGTGCGTGTTTAAGTGATTATTTTGTGCACAGTAGCTGCAGTGGTCGTCATGTTTAAGCCTAGACAGTAGAGGGAAGTGCCTTTTTAGTTCAAGCTAATATAAAGGCTCAGACCTCTGACATAAACATGCGTACATAATGTACTCTAATAGATTTCCATGTATTGATATGGAAGACTATTAACTTAAGCAACTCTCAATTGAGATATTGATCTGGTGTCAACAAGGAAGTATAGGCATTAAACAATAAGTGCAACACTGCTGCAGTTATTTCATGTATATTTTTTTCTTACATGATGTTTGTCTATAGTACAAACAACATTTAAAGAAGTACAGACATAGATTTAGTTAATAATACCAAATATACCAATAATACCAGCTTATTTTATCTCAAGTTTTACTAGTGCCACAATGTTTTGTAATGTTTTTTAATGTTTCTTTGTAAATAAAATTAGTAAGCCATTTGGGACACAGTGAAAACAGTTGACTGACTTTTGATTTTGTATGTTCTGTAACCATAAATTGACTGTGTTTATATTTCAAGTTGTTGCTATGATGTTACTTTTGTAAAATACATTACAGGGGCATATGATCAAAACATTACTGTCAGAATATTATTAAGCAGTCAAAATGCAAAATTGATTCACCCTGTGCCAAACAGCTTGGGCATGGACTTTACAAGACCTCTAACAGTGCTCTGTGTATCTGGCACCAAGATGTTATCAACAGATATTTTAAGTCCTGTAGGTTGTGATTGGGTAGGTTGAGATGTAACAAATTGGACTTATTTTAACATATTCCATTGTTCTAAAGTGTAGGTTCATGACTTGCATGTGTATTGTAGTTCCCTTTGGTGGTGAACAGGGATAGCATGGTACCTCTTAACTGGTTTGCACATGCACAACACTGGGCTCAGCTGGTTGTGATGCAGTGTTTTTTAAATGCTGGAACTTGTGCCTCACTAGCCCTTCTGGCAAGTTAGACCAGATTGCTCTTATGCATCAGTGAGAATTGTGGCTAATGAGCTTGGGGTCTTTGTGTCACTGGTTCCTGTTTTTCCCTTTTCATAACACTGTCAGCAGGTACTCACCAGTGGTAAATGGGAGCACCACATCAGCTTTGGTGTTTTGAAGATGCTCCAAGCCAGTCATCTGGTCATTATAACATTGCATTTGTTGAGTCACTAATTTCCCTAATCCAGCATGTTGACTATAGGAACCAACTGTTTGCTTACAGTCTAATGTGTCTCAGTTCTTGACATATGCAGTTGTAACAAGATATTGTAATTTGTATCTGTAAGTGATCATATTTTGGCTGACTGGTGTGTATACACACCAACACACACGCTACATGTTTAAATTAGAAGCTCTGAAACAAATAACATAATCTGCTTTGCATTTGTACTCATAGACTCGTGACAGAGAGTGGGAGAAAGATGATGAGACGTTGGAGTGAAATAAAAATTTCAGATAAAAAAAATCTGCCATTAACTGATGCAATCCCTACCCCAGCTTGCTCTTGCTATTTCTTTGACAGCCACTTTTTAGAGCTCTTAAGGGGATTCAGTCAGCAGATTGCTCCAGTTAAAATTGACAAAACAAAAAATTGGATTTTTTTCCCCATACAGAAATAAATGAACTGTGGTTTCTCTGTTAGGGTGATTCAGTTAGGAAAGGAAAAGGGAGCTGGGTATGTGGAAAAGAGATGAGTTTCTACGTTTCTGAGATGCATTTGAATTAAATTAAGTGAAACAAATTTCTGTCTTAAGTCCTGAAATATCTAATGAACACATGTCTGTCTGTGTAGGTCTTCTGGAATTAACCTTAAAAACATTTATTAATAGTATTAATTATAATTCTTTTTAGTATTTTATAGCCTGTTCGTCTGTTGTGTAATATTTGGATTAAAATCAGTCAGCAAACAGTGACTTGATAGCCTTTGTTAATTCTTATTCTAGACTCAGTTCGGAACCTTAGTCTGTGGGTAGGCCTGTCACAATTGAATGAAATTATTACAAGCCGATTCCAAAAAAGTTGGGACACTAAACAAATTGTGAATAAAAACTGAATGCAATGATGTGGAGATGGCAAATGTCAA
>JAUZST010066125.1:0-22453 GCA_034779995.1 Parotocinclus haroldoi | reverse complement strand
CACACACACACACACACACACACACACACACACACACACACACACACACACACACACACACACACACACACAAATATTATTACTGCATGTTCATTTGAGCATGATCAATAATCAGATTTTTTGTATAAAAATACACCAAAAGATCAAATCACTATCTAGGATAGTTTGATGGTTATTTATGTGTAAAATAGACACAGAAAGAAGAGTGGTAGGAATTGAAGGTATCGCCTGTGCCTATGGGCTACCTGAGCTTGGCAACACGTTACTGATATTCACACAAGTTCCACAAACTGCCCCACTTACTGATGTGGAAAAGGAGCAATTCTTTCATGAGTTGGACCGTCCGAGTGTGTGTGTGTGCGCATGCATGCACATGCTACACTTACCCTTCTTTTTTGAAGCCTCCCTGGTGAAAAGCTTTTAGTGCTGGTGGGAGAACCTCCTAGGTACGGGCCATCCTCCTCCTCCTCCTCCTCAGCATCCTACATAAAGAGACGGAGAAAGATACAAAAAGACAGAGAGAAGGAGACGAGACAGCACGACTGAATTGGAGTACTGGATTTCATGGAAGTTGCTGCTCAATTATGAAATCCAGGGAGGATCAATTAATTATTACAGTATCAAATGATATAGTAATAGCCAACTCCAAAAAAAAAACAACAAAAGTTAGTTTTCATGCTAGGTTATTCAGTTTTCATTGACTTTTCAGATGAAAGTCTTTTTATCTAATACCTTATTTACACTACCTAATTATTATTTGACAACAGTTTATCATGCAGGTTTCTTACTCGTGCAAGAAATAGTTACATTCTCGCAAACACAACTGAATTAGCTAGCATAACTTTTTTTCTAAAGCTAGCTGGCTAGGATTCAGGCACCCTATCAAACACGGATTTTTTAAGGAGTGGAATGAATATACCGTACAACACAAGTTTATCGGTCTTCCAGATAGTAAGGAATTCTTAATAGATAAGGCTTAATGGACTGGCAGTTCAAGCCATAGTAAAAAAGTAAAAGTAAAATACAAAAGTAAATACACCCTTCACATTTTTGTAACCCTTTTCTTATACATTTTTATGCCACACCACGCATGGCACTTTACATACTAAGTACAGTATTCAGTCTTCAGCTTGTATAACAGTGTATATTTGCCACACCCTCAAAATAACTCAACACACAGCCATTAATGCCTTAACCACTGTCAACAAAATTGGCCAAACTAATTAGCCACTTTACCTCCCCGGTAACATGTCACTCGTTAGTGTTACAAGGTCTCAGGTGGGAATGGGAAGCGGGTGTGTTAAATTTGGTGTTATCACTCTCCCACTCTCATATTGGTCACTGGAAGTTCAACATGGCACCTCATCGCAAAGAATTGTCTGAGGATATGAAAAAAGAACTGTTTCTCTACATAAAGATGACATAGGCTATAAGAAGATTGACAACACCCTAAAAGTGAGCTGCAGCACGGCGGCCAAGACAATACAGTGGTTTAACTGGACAGGTTTCACTCAGAACAGGCCTTGCCATGGTCAACCAAAGATGTTGCGTTCACATGCTCAGCATCATATCCAGAAGTTGGCTTTTGAAAACAGACATAGGAGTACAGCCAGTATTGCAGAAGAAGTTAAAGTGGTGGGGGGTCAGCCTGTCAGTGCTCAGACCATACAATGTACCATGTATCAAATTGGTCTACATGGCCGCCATCCCAGATGGATGCCTCTTCTAAAGATGATGCACAAGAAAGCCTGCAAACAGTTTGCTAAAGACAAGCAGACTAAGGGCATGGATTCCCGTCGTGTCCAGTATGTGTGGCAGTAACGAGCTGAGGAGTGCTACTCCCAAGGTGGGAATGTCATGGTTTGGGGCTTCATGAGTGGAAAATAATGGTGGCCATGTGAAATATTGACACTTTGGGCACAATTTCACCATTTTCACTTCGGGATGTACTTTTGTTGTCAGCGGTTTAGACATTATTAGCTGTGTGATGAGTTATTTTGAGGGTATGGCAAATAAACTGTTATACAAGCTGTAGACTGGATACTTTACATTGTATCAAAGTGTCATATATTCAGTGTTGTGGCATGAAAAAACATAAAATGTGAGGAGTGTACTCGCTCTTGTATGATCGTGTATATCTGAATCATTGGGTTTGAGACTAAGAATCAGGAAGACACACCTTCAGCCATATTCTGCCCTTCACACCTTGTAAGCCTTTTCTTGCATGAACTTTGGCCTTTGAGAAAAAGAAAAATCAGCAAAATACAAAATTAGAAATGTTTGCTGCTTCAATTTAATTTTATGTTTAGGTTTATGTTAAATGCTTAATTAATATTACATGGTAAAAACTTACAATCTTGTATGCAGACTTCACAGCTGGACTTGCTTTATTTACACCTTTCTAAAGGGAAAATATATGCTTTTGTTTTTAGTTTTTATGAATTGCAAAAATATACAGCTATTTAATGGACGTGAGACAAATTAAAAACAAAACTAATAAAGACGCCTTGAACAACAAACATGGTGGTTAGCTGATTGAGTACACATGTGACGGAGGGAATTCTGTACATTTTTTCAACATGCTGTTCTTTCAAGCCAGAGCTTAATAACAGTGCTTTAGATGTACGTATGTGTGCAGCATTGGTTAGGTTGCAAACAGCCCATGCTCAGTGCACACTCGCTCATTCGACACACTGTACTCGCATTTCACCTCCTCTCTTCCAAGTAACAAGCCAAGTTGTAAAAGATTACTAGGCTAACATGCTAAATGGCTAAAATGTTCTGAATGCTGTGATATTTATATCTCAAGCTAGCAGGAGAGAGGTGAGCGCCACTCTTATGGATTTGTGTCAGTCAGGAAATGTGATCTTTAAATGAAACCTCTTGAAACTGGCACTCCAGAGGACTACTTTGGCATGAGAGGAAGAAAGAAAGGAGCAAGGCATATGGACAAGGGCTTTTCTTTGTTCAGTATATTGAGTAATGCCTGTGTTTCCTGCCAGAACCCATGTGTCATCTCAGATGACTGGTTGTCATATCATATCAGTGTTGTCTCGAAATCTCAACCATCCCATGTATCCTTTCATTATCTGTGGCACATCTGTCTGACTTTTGCGCACTTCAAGAGCAACTGGGTACGTACAATTACTTAAACATTAAAGCACACACACAACACAACTAATCATATACAATACAACTAACAAAACACAAGTATATTTTAGCCACCTGGCCTAATTACTGGACACCCAATTAATATTCATTACAATGAACTAATTATGAGCTGCAACGTACCTTCACAGAATGCATCCACTGCTGATAAGATCTTGAATTACCTGCATTAAAAAAGACTCCCATCAAATCACTGAATAAACTCAAATGAACAATACTATAATCTTAAATAAGAACATGCTTAATATTAAAATGGTAAAATATGTCTAAATAACATCTTAATTTTATTCAGGTAATATAATTAATTCACCCTTTCACTCAGTTTTACTTAATCTGTGCCTAAACATAAATGTATCACAGGTGGTTTTTCCTTATTTTTCCAACTCCGAACTGAGAAAATCCCACTCACTTCCACAGAAGCCCCCCTCTGTGATCTCTTCCTCAAAGACATCTGTGAAACCTCTTCCTGCATTTAATTTGACCAGTCTGCCATCAATGAACTGCAACATAAATCACAGTATTACAGGTTATTAAAGGAGAGCGAGAGAGAGAAGGAGAAGGTAAGAGAGAACACCACCACCACAATTCCACCCAGTGTGGACATGTTCACTAAACTGTATTATGTGCGCTTCTGTAATTCAGATCAGGTGGAGGATTAACATGGCAGACTGGCTTGCTGTGTGCTTTGGGGAAAATTTAATTTCCTCTCCCTTGTCACATAGAGGTTGTAAAACAACATCCAATAAATATGCCTATTACTGTCAGGACAGAGATTTAGAAAAACAACATGACAGTATCAGAAATGCAGTCCAAATATGGTATGAAATGATTAAAAACCAAAACTGAGGAAAATGAGTAGAATTTGTGTAGCTTGTACACACAGTCCCAGGTGTGCTTTTTCTAGGGTTTAAGGATTTGTGTTTAGTCCTGATGGATGCTAACTTTGTTACAGCAGATATAATGAGTCACAAGACTGTAGGGCTCAGCCTCTGCTGTTTAACCTACTAATTAGGGCACCTAGTCAGACCAAATTATCACCCAGCCAAATCCCCACAGCTGCCCTTCCTTCATGATCCTGTTACGTTATCCATGTTATTTTAACTGCATAACTAAAAACCAAATGTGTTATGCAGTCTTATTTATTATAGTCCTATCAATAATCTACATAACTGGTCATAATACAAAGCATATTTAAGGAATGGTTATACAAGCAAGCTACTTTATGACGGAGTTATTCCTGGTGTATACTACACAACACAGTGATCTCCAGTTTAGGCCTAATCTAACCATAAAACACAGCACAAAAACTCAACCTGTAGTCAATAAGTTTGCAATTAGAAAGACACAACAAGCAGTATCCTATCATCCTACACAAGAGCACTAAACCAGATCAGCAAGAGCTGTGAAAAAAATGAAGTGTCAGTTGACTAATCCAAAGCACAGCAGTTGTGTACATGTATTTGTTGGGAGTGCATTAAAGTTATCTCAGGCAGTGTAAACACGAAGCTGCATCAGCACAAGAGGTGAGCGACGTGTGTGTGTGTGTGTGTGTGTGTGTGTTGGGGGGTCAGAGACAAAAAGCAGGTCATAGCTGACAGGCTTCCCCCACGTTCTCTTGGCAGCTAGCCATGCTTGTTTTCTTAGTGAGGATGTGGTTCATGGTCAGAACAGGGCACTAGATAAGGGCTCTTCCCAAAGCTGCCGCACCAATGTCTTTGAACTGCTGGTCACTATCAGGATCTTTGAGAAACATTATGCAGCTATAGCAGCAGACAACAGAAGTGTGATTAAGCTCATACCAGCTCCTTCTGGAAGATAAATTAAAACATATCACAGAAGGAAGTACAGCTATCTGCTTATTGTGCTATGAATAGAGCAGAAAGGAGAGATGGGGGCTGAAAATGATAGTGAAGAAACTGGATGTTTAATCAAACTCTTTATTAGTGTGTTTGGCCTGAAAGCGTTTTAGGTTCAGATCTTCACCATTAGAGTTGTTGTTTTAGTAATTTACTAACCATATAGCAACTATTGTTGATGATAGAACCCAAACATTTTGAACTTTGATTTGTCACTACAATAACCCTCTTTTACAATCATCGCCATGCCAGTCTGTGTGACACATTCCACATTCTGGAGTGCCTTTTTGGCTCCTACTCTTCCAAAAAGACCATTCCTGATCAAGGATCTTTGGATTGTAGAAGGGTCAACTTGGCATCCCGATAAAGCTGGCAGATGCTGCTGCTACTGATCAAGTATGAGGAGAGGTCATTTTTTAATAACACACACAAATTTCCAGTATTTATAGGTTACATTCTAAAAAAGATACTGAGAAATAATAATTGAGAAATAATAATATATGGTCATTAAGCCGCTGCTTAACTGACCTGCAAAAACAATAGTATATCTAATCTAATGCAACTCATCAGCACAGTACTGTATAAATAGGCCAAAAACATTCTATGGCAAAAGTTTTGTAACACAAAACATGATACTATTATGTATGCATTATATTTACAACCCTACCATGTACTACCGAAACCTAATGTACCACAGGACCTTTCAGGCTCATTTATAGAATTATCATCATGCAAATTACTGAGGATCATGGGAATTTAGGTCAGTTGTCAAATGTAGTTGACTACATCAAGCAATTTCATGAAATTTAAATCTCAATTGACACAGTTTTCCTTGTTAAATCCTTTTTTATGTTTCTATTATTAATATACTTTGCTACATTACTCCCATTTTATCCTGGTCAGGATTGGGGAAGGCAGGGAAGAAAAGCAGCGAAATCTGTACAAAAGATGATGTCCCATTTGTCAGGCATGGCCAATTTCCATGGAATGCTCTGGCCAATGCACCAGTGTGATTCAAACCATGTCTTCCATTCTTACATTGAATAATATGTGTAAAATGAATTTTAAAATATAATCTATTCTTATAATGTGGCTACGATTCAGCAAAACTAAATATTTGATACATAATATGTACAACCCCAATTCCAAATAAATAAAAACAGAATATTGAGAATTGCAAATGCTTTTCAACCTATATTTAATTGAATACACTACAAAGACAAGATATTTAATGTACAAACGGATAAACAAATATTGACTCATTTTTAACTTGATACCTGCAACACGGCACAGGGGCATGTTTACCACTGTGTTACATCTTCTTTCCTTAATAACACTTAATAAGTAATTTGGGAACTGATGACACTAATTGTTGAAGCTTTGTAGGTGGAATTCATTCCCATTCTTGCTTGATTTACAAATTCATTTGCTCAACAGTCTGGGGTCTCCACTGACTGAATTTGCACTTCATAATGCTCATAATAATGCTTCATAATCCCATTCTCAATAGGAGACAGGTCTGGACTGCAGGCAGGCCAGCCTAGTACATCTACTATTTTTTTTGTACGAAGCCACGCTGTTGTAACACGTGCAGAATGTGGCTGCATTGTCTTGTTGAAATAAGCAGGGACGTCCCTGAGAAAAACGTTGCTTGGATGGCAGCATATGTTGCTCCAAAACCTGTATGTAACTTTCAGTATTAATGGTGCCTTCACAGATGTGCAAGTTACCCATACCATATGCACACAAAACAGCATTGATAACAATTCAGACATTCCTTTTCCTCTTTGGCCAGAGGATATGACATCCATGATTCCCAAAAACAATTTGGAATGTGGACTCATCAGACAGGACAGGACACTCTTCCACTTTACGTCAGTCTAAGATGAGCTTGGTTGATATATGACTTTTGCTTTGCATGGTAAAGTTTTAACTTGCACTTGTAGATGGACAGACAAACTGTGTTCACTGACAAGTGAAACTGTTTTTCTGAAATGTTCCTCAACCCATGTGGTAATATCCGTTACAGAATGATGTCAGTTTTTAATGCAGTGCCGTCTGAGGGATCGAAGGTCACAGGCATTTAATGTTGGTTTTCGGCCTTGCTGCTTACTTGCAGAGATTTCTCCAGATTCTCTGAATCTTCTGATGATATTATGGACTGTAGATGATGAAATCCCTAAATTCCGTGCTATTAGCACAATCAGAAATGTTGCTCTTAAACTGTTGGGCTTTCTGCTCATGCAGTTGTTCACAAAGTGGTGAGCCTTGCCCCATCCTTGCTTGTGAATGATTCTTGAATGACTTTGAGAATGATCCCTTTCATGATACCCAATCATGACACATACCTCTTTATTTAATTAACCCGTTCATCTGTGGAATGTTACAAGCAGGTGTTTTTTGAGCATTCCTCAACTTTTGTTGCCCCTGTCCCAACTCTTTTGGAACGTGCTGCGGGCATCAAATCCCAGATGCGTCAATATTTGCAAAAAACATTAACGTTTATCAGTTTGAACATTAAATATCTTGTCTTTGTAGTGTATTCAATTGAATATAAGTTAAAAGGATTTGCAAATCATCGTATTCTGTTTTTTTATGTTTTACACAACATCCCAACTTCATTGAAATTGGAGTTGTATTTTGCCATACCATCCACATTTAAAACCTTAACACACACACACACACACACACACACACGACTCCCAGCATACCTGCTTGAAGAGTTGCAGGTTCACAGCTATTTCAAGGAAACTCTTCATGCTGCCTGAGCGGCGCGCCACAAATCTTTCTTCACAGAAGGTGATTGGTTCTCCCTGGGGATAAGGACACATATTTTAATTACAATTTACAAGCTTCAAGTGACTAACAGGCTAGTCAGCTGTAATGTTTTATGCCTTTACTCAATATATTTCCTCCTGCTGACTTAAAACATAGTGTTGTATTATGTATCATTTTACTACGCTCTTATGAGAATATGTAAAGAGCTGCCAAGATATGGCCAGTACACATTACATTAATGCATATGCATATTTTATTTTCTTATTTTAGCCTCACTTAAAAAAGTCACTAGTGAATACTGAAGTCATACCCAAACTCTTACGTGTGAATAAACAAAAAAAATAATGATAAGAATCAGAACCTTAAACAAATGTTCTTAACCTCAAGTCTTTTGGTTTTTACCAACAATGTGGCAATATCTGTAAAACACACAACCCAACACCCACAAGTTACATCTACACACAAGGTTATATCAGAACTACTTACATGCACTCAGGTCAATGGCAATTTTAGAGTAATTAATAACCCTAACACGCATGTCTTTGGACTGTTGGAGGAAACCAGAGTAAACCCACACAGACATGGGGAGGATATGCAAACTACACAGAGCCCACTCCATCCTGCCATGGAACCCAAGACCTTCTAGCTGCGAGGCAGCGGTGCTACCCACCGAGCCACCATGATGAGAAAAACTGTGGGGTGAGCTAAAAAGGAGCATGCACAAAAAAGGACCCAAGGACCATGGATGATCTGGAAAGGTTTAAGAGAGGAATGGTCTCCAATTTCCTGCTCTGTATTCTCCAACGTTATGAGATGAAACAAACATATAGTAAGTCAAGTCAAATTTATTTCTATAGCGCTTTTTACAATGGAGCATTGTCTCAAAGCAGCTTTACAATATTATATTTTCTTAAAAGGCCAATCCCAAATTGAGCAAGCCTAGAGCGACAGTGGAAAGGAAAAACTCTCTCAATATATTAGGGAAAAACCTTTAGAGGACCAATATAGGTGGACTAGATGTTAATTGAAATAATTATGTTGTAGTAATAGGAAAAAATAAATAATTAAATTTAAGTTAAGTAATGAAATGGATTTAAGATAATGAGTCCTCAGCAGTAAGTTATTGGAGGCACATCGTCTCCTAATAGCTAAATGATGGAGGGAGTTATTGGTCCAGGCACGGTGGGACTACATGCTGTTGATGAAGAACACTACAGTGATGCTGTGGTAAAACATCTTTGTTGGAGCTGGTACCAGAAAATCAGCTCGGAGAGAAAAGAGAAAATGTAGTTATTTACGGGTTAGGAGCACGTAGTCTATTAATAATCAATTATGACAATCACTGATACCAGGTGCAGCATGAAACTCCGGCAGCATTAACTATAGCAGCATAGCTAGAAAGAGGAGAACCAGAAGGTAACACAGCCAAGAGGCAAGAGTCAACCGGAGCCATGCATCATAGTCTAAATCTAACCAAAAGCTCAATTTTGCTGATTGTGAGGCCGTCATTTGGATCAAATGATCTGTATAGCTGTGTATCTGCATCACAGATGAGTAATAATGGAAACTAGTCCACTAGTGAAAACTAATGCCATGCTTATGAATAATTGAGCCTAAAGGTAGCATGTACAGGGAAAATAAGTGGGCCAAGCACAGACCCCTAAGGGACACCGTACTTCATTTTTGAGATCATTATTTAAAAAATTTAAAGATCTGTATTTAAAATAATAAAATAATCATTGCTTGATTAAATGAATTAGCTTCAATTAAAGGTTGGATCTTTCTAATTTTTGTCAATGTGAAATAGTGCAAGATTATTTTTTGGCACATAGTCCATCAAGTATACTCCTCACAAAAATTAGGTAATACCCCAAAATGAAATATCCCCTAATTTTTGTAAGCAGCAATTTTTCAAGCAATACATGAAGCCACAACATGAATGCTGAAGACCATTGGAGCAAAAAAAAATGCCAAAATGTTTTTCAATATGGCCAGTATATTACACAAAGAGGAAGACTTCCTATTCATGTTAAAAAAACATGAGATTCCTCTGAGTACCCAAGTTTTATCCCACATTAAAAGAATGCATATGCTCGTATCTCTCAAGTGTCCCTCTGTGTGTGTGTGTGTAAAGA
The DNA here is from genome assembly GCA_034779995.1 of Parotocinclus haroldoi. Lineage (NCBI taxonomy): Eukaryota > Metazoa > Chordata > Actinopteri > Siluriformes > Loricariidae > Parotocinclus > Parotocinclus haroldoi. The sequence continues at coordinate 12,516 of JAUZST010066125.1, read as the reverse complement.
GAGGGACTCTGAATTAAGATGGCATGAAAATGAATTAATTATACTTAAATCCAGTACAGTAGAATCTGTACTGTTGTAATCCTAGCAATAAATGTTTATGCTTAAAACCTATTTAATGAAAAAGCATAATTTGATTTGATAGATTTATGATCTCCAAATACAAAATCATCTTACAACACTAACGAAAATTGGCAACGTCACTATATTCTATGCTTCCAAGTCATGTCATGGACACATTTCAACAGTATGATCATAATATTTACATTTTGATTATACTAAAACTAACAATGGCACACTTCAACAACAAATCACAGACTTTTGTTTTAAATATTACATGGCTGTTTCTTTATAAAGGAAGCAGTCTGAAATCTTTAAAGGGACAAGTGAAAAAGAAAAAGAAAAAAAAAGAATCATCACAATCCTATAACGATTTGATGCTATTGTGCTGAATAGAGACCATGCTTTGAAGATTAAAACTTCTGTGAACTTTCCTTTCATAGCAGAAGCGTTTTTGTCTGAGAAAAGATGGTTTGTGTACACACCAGTGCAACAACATCAATTATGCATTCACACACTGTGGGTCTACACAAACCAATTACTCTCACCTTTTCAAAAGACAGTAATATTTGACAGAAAACGTATTTTGTTTTTAGCTAACGCTGGGTTTGAGACTAAAAAGCCCATTTCAGCAATTGAGAGGGCCAGAGAACAATACTGCACCAGGGCTCAAAGCAGGCTTCAAAGAGACTGTCCTAGCTTTTCAATTCTGACATTTCACTGAAACAGACAGGCCCACCTTAACTCGCACCTCTTTCTCCTATCTTTTTTTCTCTCATCCTTCCTCTTCTCTTGGCGTAGAGATGGCATGCCGCTCAGCTACCTTTAAACGATAGTACTGAATACCTACAAGGTTCCTTAGCCTCTGGTCTGTGTAAGGTAGGTTTAAAAAATGCACTAAGAACACACTTATCTATATTAAGCTCCTGATGAAGTCTTTCAAATTAACAATACTTGTGTCAATACAAGTATGCACTCTTTAACAACTGCATGAAACTTGGGGAAAAAGGACAATGACTGAACTGGATGTTGACTGGATATAACATTTTCTGTGGTAAAGTAAATTTGAATTGTATTTTCTCAAGAAAACTGCATGCAAATGATACAACAATTATAGACAATACACTAAGGTATTGCATTGACCCTGTCTAAGTGAAGGTCAAGCCACTAACAGATCAGTGATATTTGCAGGACATGGGTTGCCTCTCATGGCAGGACTGGCATTTTTCAGCCGGATAATACTCACCCCCACAGCACAGCAAGGGTTTCGCAGGAATGTCTCTGCTAGACAGCAATACTTTGTTGACCTGATCAGTCACGACATTTATCACCAATCAAGGATTTATGGGACCAGCTGGAAGGGCAGCTTTGGTAAGCTATGAGTGTGGAAGACAATCTCTCACCAAGAGGTACACTAAACATAAGTAGACTCTGAGAGCCTTTTAATAGAGCAGCAGGAAAATCACTTTTACTCCCTCTTGTGGCAAGACCCAGTGTCTAATCAGATCACACCCTTAAACCTTTATATATCTGCCTGCAATAGAACTACCCGTTGAGTTTTGCAGCAATTCCACATTTCTGCCTGGGTGCTTTATTTTATTTTTTTACATGTAGAGTGTATATGCATTAATACCTACATATAAATACTTCCATTTATTTTGAATGAAATTCTATCTATCTATCTATCTATCTATCTATCTATCTATCTATCTATACACAAACACACACACGCAGTTGGGGAAATAAGTATTTGATGCATTGCCGAGTTTGCAAATTTTCCCACCTACAAAGAATGGAGAGGTCTGTCATTTTTACCTCAGGTACACCAACTGTGTGAGACAGAATAATATAAATCCAAAAAAACATTTTATGATTTTTAAATAATTAAATTTCATTTTATTACATGAAATAAGTATTTCATACAATAGAAAAACATAACTTAATAATTGGTACAGAAACCTTTGTTTGCCATTACAGAGGTCAGCACACCTTGAAATGCTTCTTATGGAGCCACTCCTTGGTTGCACAGGTTGTGTGTTTTAGGTCATTGTCAGGCTGGAAAACCCGGTCATGATCCATCTTCAGTGCTCTTACTAAGGGAAGGTGGTTGTTGGCCAAAATCTCACGGTACATGACCCCATCCTTACTTCAATACAGTGCAGTTGTCCTGCCCCTTTTACAGAAAAGCACCCTAAAGTATTATGTTTCCACCCCCATGCTTCACAGTGTTCTCATCCTTCTTCTTACTCTAAACACGGCGAGGAATTCATAACAAAAAGCTCTTTTTCTATTGTGGTCTCATCTGACCACATGACCTTCTAGCATGCTTAATATGGATCATCCAATTGGTCACTGGTGAACTTCAATGAGCCTGGACATTTGCAGGGGGACCTTGTGTGCCTGCAAAATTTTAATCCATGATGGTGTAGTGTTACTAATTGTCATCTTTGAAAACGAGGTCCCAGTTCTCTTCAGATCATTGATCAGGTCCTTCCGTGTAGTTCTGGGTTTATTCCTAATTCATCTTTACCCCATGAGGTGAGATCTTGCATGGATCCCCAGATCGAGGAAGATTGACAGTCATCTTGTGTTTCTTCCATTTTCTAATAATTGCGCCAACAGTTGTTGCCTAATCAACAAGCTGTTGCCTATTGTCCTGTAGCCCATCCCAGCCTTGTGCAGGTCTATAATTTTGTCCCTGGTGTCTTTAGATAGCTCTATCATCTTTGACATGGTGGAGAGGTTGGAGTGTGATTGAATGAGTACATGTACAGGTGTCTATTACACAGGTAATGAGTTAAAACAGGTGCAATTAATACAGATAATGAGTGCAGATTAGGAGGAGCTTCTTAAAGTAAAAAATGCCTGTGGCAGTCAGAATTCTCGCTGTCTTGTAGGCGATAAAATACTTATGCAATAAAATGTTAATTATATTAATTAATGGTTTAAATATCATACATGTGTGATTTTCTAAATGTTTTTAGATTCTGTCTCTCACAGTTGAAGTGTATCTATGATAAAAAAAAAAATTACAGACCTCCCCATTCTTTGTAGGTGGGAAAATCGGCAGTGTAGTAAAAATACTTTTTAGTTGTCCATCCACTCGAGAAGTTGCTGCTCTCATCTCCTGCAATATTGCCCATCGTCTTAAGGCTGGATTTGTTAGGAGCTGACAATCCAGATCAGAGGTCAGACAGCAGACAATTAGGCTGGTAGTCAAGCATTGTCACCCAGAACTGTGTCTGTTACTCGCATCTGTCTTAAACTTAAATACACTCAAAAAGTCTGTTTTAATCATCTCATTAGGATAAATACAGATAGCTATTGTAGAAATAAAAATCATAAACTTAAGCTAGGATTATTTAACATAAGATTACTTACAAACAAAACAATGATTGTAAGTAAATGAAATCACTGATATACATTTGCACACACTGTCTTACCGAAACTTGGTTTAGACCAGATGAATATTTAGCCTTAACTGAAGCCTCCCTCGCCCTCATCCTAATGGTTGTGGAGGAAGCTTAGCAACAATTTTTGAAAAGTGTTAGTGCTAAATCCCATTATATACATTCTTTTGAAATACTGGATCTTAATGTGAGTGATCTATTATTATGTAAGTCTAAACCTTACTCTTTTCAGCTCATTACTATTTACCGCCCTCCCGGTGCTTACACAGCTTTTCTTCGGGAATTCGCCAACTTTCAACAGACAAGACTTTATTTTGTAGGTGATTTTACATTCACTTAACAATGATCTGGATACACTTAAAATTGCTTTTGAGTCCATTTTGGAATTCATACATATCACTGAGAATGTGATGGGACCAATCCACCGATGTAATCATACTTTGGATCTAATATTAAACTATATATATCAAATATATATCAAATCAATTTCCCCTACTCCCTCATTATCACACCAAGTGTACTCTCACTATTATTCCAGCTTCGTTTATTAATAACCTTCCAGACCTAATGTTTAATGCATCTATAGAGCCTGTTCATCTTGAGCTTTCAACTAACCAATTAGAATGTGTATTTATCTCAACCCGGGACATAGTTGCTCCTGCTAGGGTCAAATGTATCAAATAAAAAGGCTATCACCTTGGTATAGTGACCACACATATACTTCAAAGCAAAGAGCTCGCAGTTTAAAATACAAGTGGGGACATTATAAACTGGAGGTATTTAAGATGGCATGGAGGGATAACATGGCAGAGTATAAACAGGCCCTTACCAAAGCTAAATCTGTTTATTTATCCTTTGTCATAAAGAAAAATAATCCTATATTTTTTATTTAAAACAGTCTTCAGGTTAACTAAAAACATTATAGAAACTGACTTTGAAGTTCAGCATGATTTAAACAGTAATGACCTCTTGACATAATTTATTATGAAAACCATATTAAACATAGGCATAAAAATTCAGCAACCTTCCAGATGCAGCACTAGTGTAGATTTCTGTTAAATTAGCTCTACATCAGGACTAGAATATTTTACCCAATTACTAATACTGAACTGTCATCACTGATCAGCTCATATAAGTAAGCAACATGTTTATTAGATCCAATCACTGCATATTTACTTAAATAATTAATACCTAGTATTATAGAACCACTGCTTAGCATTTAAAATTCATCCCTCACCTTTGGTTTTGTGTCAAAATCCTTTAAATGTGCCGTAACAAAACCCCTGATTAAAAAATTTTGACATTAGTGTTCCGTCTAATTATAGACCGATCTCAAATCTACCTTTCCTCTACAAACTCTTAGAAAAAGCTGTCTATCATCAGCTCTGTAGTTACCTCCAAAGTAACAGTATTTATTAAACATTTCGGGCCTTCAGGATTCAGGTCTCATTACAGTACCATTAATTAGGGTACTTAATGATTTGTTAATATCAACAGATAATGTAGGTATTTCTTTTCTTTTTTTTTTGCTCTATTAGATAGAAGTGCTTCATTTGACACTATAGATCATGAAATCTTATTGAATAGGCTAGAAAACACTATAGGTATTAAGGGACTGGCACTATCTTAGTTTAAATCCTATCTGACCGACCAGCACCAGTTTGTTTATGTAAATAATACGCTCTAAAAACGCTCTAAGCTCTCAAAAGTGAAGTATGGTGTCTGGCAGGGATCTGTGCTTGGCCCACTATTAGACTATTGACAGCCTTACAATCAGTATAATTAAAATCAGTAAAAAAATGAATGTTTTTGAATTCCCTTTTACTTAAATCAGAAAAAAGTGGTTGGCTAAATCTTCCTAAGTTTAGATGGCTGTTCTGCAACACTCTAACCGTAAAAAACTTAGATGCTACGTTTGATTCAGATCCCTCTCTTGATGTGCACATTACCAACATCACACAAATTGCTTTCTTTCATTTACGTAACATTGCTAAACTTAGAAATATCCTTTCTTTTCAAGATGCTGAGAAACTGGTTCATGCATATATAACCTTGAAATTGGATTACTGTAACGCTTTACTTGCTACATGCTCTAGTAAATCTCTAAATAAACTTAATCTAGTGCAGAATGCAGCAGCTCGAGTGCTAAATAAAACTAGAAAATGTGATCATATTAGTCCTGTTCTGTTGTCTCTACACTGGTTAACAGTTAAATTCCGCATTGATTATAAAATACTTGTTGTAACTTTATCCACATTATCTGAGTGAACTTTTAGTCCATTTCTATTTTGTCTATTTCATTCACAATGTGCAGGTCTTCATACAGTTCCTAGAATACAAAAAAGTCACAGCAGAAAAGTGTTTTCATACCTGCCCCCCCAGCTATGGAATAAATTTCCCACTCCTGTTAGAGATCCAGACAAATGTCCAGGTTTAGGCTAAAAACATTTTTATTTACGCAGGCTTTTGGTTAGATTTAGACTGGGAAGCATGGCTTGGGGTGGCTCTTGCCTCATGGCTGTGTTACCTTCTGGTTCTTCCCCTTATATCTCTTATCTCTTAACGCTGGTGGGGTCTCACGCTGCACATCAGTGATTGTTAATAGACTCTGTGCTCTTAACCAATAAGTAACTTTCTCCAGAACCACACACTTGCTGATGCTCCCCATCAGCATCACTCTACTGGTTATCATCAAAAGAAACCAGTCCCACCATGCCCAGACCACACCAGAGTGCAGTAATTCCCCCCATCATTCTGTTATTAGGAAATTATGTGCCTCTAAGGACTTCCTGCTATGGATTCAATACCGCAAATCTTTTACATAATTTAACTGAATTGTTATTATTTCCTTAATTTTACTATTAATACAAACTTTACTATTTCAGTTAACATATAGGTCACCCAAGGAGGATGGGTCCCTTCTTGATTCTTGGTCCTCCCAAGGTTTCTTCCTTCTACAGGAGATCTTCCTTCCCACTGTCATCCTAGGCTTGCTCAATTTTCCTTTTAGGATAATATAATATTGCAAAGCTGTTTTAAGACAATGCACCACTGTAAAAAGCCCTATATAAATATATTTGACTTGACTTATTTTCCCCACAGTATCGATCTATATACACTGCTCAAAAAAAATCAGTATATAATGACCAGTATATATACACAGGTATATACAGGGATAGTCAAAAGACACAGAACACAGTTTTATTTCAGAAACAAAAGGGAACTGACATATCTAAGCAAGTATGGGTGAGGGGGTCTATCTTTTAGGCCATCTTTAAAGGCGGCCATATTGGATTAAGGCAAGTTTTTCCAACGGGAAGGTGGTCAATGTAGCACATCAAAGAAGACCGGAATCATCTCAGAAATCGACTGCTGCAATCAGATTTGCAATACTGTGGTTAAAACGCTACCAACGCAAGTTCAACATTTTTGATGTTCGTCACGGTTAACTAACGATGGAAATGACGATTCTAAAGTCCATGGAACGCAGCTGCCGTGTCATAGCCGTACACTGCAACAACCGACACCCAGAAAAACCAACAATTTTACACGGCACAGTGGTATCCATCATAGTAAAATTCAGAGAAATCGGGACTGTGGACGACGATCCCTGTAGAACTCCCCTCCACTCTGCCTCTGCTCATGGATCCACCTGATTGGCTCTTGAGGTGGTTTGGAGTTAAAAGACATTTTTATTTCCTATCATAATATCTTATATTTTGTAAGACCTTTGTTAAGGTGAACAAACGTCGATCATTAAACTTTGCATGGCTGCAATTGTAAAACGGAGGCAGAAAATAACACCAGGAAATCATAATGAATCTTAGCTGATAATTATATTATGCTGAAACTAAGTTGCAGCTGGCTGACTATTAAAACTTGATGCATAAAGTCATCAGAAGGAACATAAGCAGAAGAAGAGGTAGGTGAATCTTACAGGTTTGCATGTCAGAGCGTCTCGGTAAGAGCCAAACAGAGCAGCCTGAGAGCGCAGGAAGGCCCGAGCAACCCCACTGCCTGTAGCAGTCGACTGCTTTTTCAGCTTGCTTTTCAGACTTGAGACCTGAAGGAAAGAGGGAGAGAAAGGAAAAGAGTGTTAAATTAGCACCTCTGATACTGGTGGAAGAAGAGGCAAAACCATTGAATGTGTGAAGTGTCACATTTGCAGGTGACCCCCCCAAACAGCAAAAACGAGGGTGGAAGGCAGTTTCTTCGCCCCCCCCCCCATGGCTTATCTTTTGTGCAGCTGATAACACCTGCTGCTCTGTTAATTAAGGGAATGGCAAAGTGCGAGGAAGGTGACGTTTTTCAATTCTTGAGAAAGCTGAAGAATAAAGGAAGTACATTGACATATATGTTTTCATTAATTAATTCACAGGTACATTAATGATGCAGCAATGGTACAAAATCTGTTCTGTCATTCAGTAAACAAAATATTTATTCATTAAAATAGCTGATAGTTCTGTTTGATTCTGAATTACACAAAATAAAAACAGGACTCGAAGCCCTGATGTTTTCCACTGACACAATTCCATTTTGTAGTTTGAGGTTCTCAACTGTAAAAAAGCCAGCTCCCTGCCAGTAAAGTAATGTCTCCAGCCGCAAACTGCCACTGGACTGAAACAGGGAACCGGCGACTTCAGGGACCTGGTGGCATCATTTATCAAGATGTTTTCATGACAGTCATAAAAAGGCATGAACTGCATGGATGTGAGGTAGAAAAGTCTTTCTTTTAAATGAATACACTGCAGTGGATATGATATCAGTAAAAAAATTAATTATTTTGAAGGCTACAAAAAAACGTAAAGCATTAATCAATGACCAGTAGAGGCGACAATTTACTAGAACTGGAACAAAATAAATAGAAGCTACATTGATAATGCTTATAATTAACAAATTGACTGAAATAAATTGTCTAACATATTTATACTGCTAAATGTATAAATGGAAATAATTTATGCATTTATTATTTTAGTAAATCAATTAGCTGTAATTCAAATACTACACGCGAGTTAAATTTCTGTTGAAAAAAGGAATGATTTATTGGCAACTGTGGCAAAATCAAAAGGATATAAATAGATACCACAGTATCTTAGGGTTGTGTAACTTAATGTACTCTCAAAGGGTAGCAAAGCAAATTGTGTGAGTGGGAAAAGGGTAACCGGATGAACTGTATTATTGCTCAAACTCATGTTACATCTGGAGTAGCCGTAATACGCGAGATGTATTGGACATAACTTCCTTGATTAGTTTCATTTCTCTCTTCAGCCATTAACAGTTGGAGGCTTTCTGCTATTTTGGCCATTTCTGCACATTTTGCATTTGCCTTTACATAAACAATGCTTACTGTGCAACATTTGTACTTAGAAACACTATATTAACACATTTTACACTAAAAATGGTTTAAACATGTATGCAAGATGCTTAAAAAAGAAACAACTATTTAAAATAAACATTAAACCAACCAAGACTCCCCTGAGTCTGTATGGATATGTGTTAAGCCTGTCTGACCGGAGACCTTCAAAAGTTAACCAAATGTGACGATAATTTCGATAATGTCACAAATAGCATTTAGACTGCCCATGTTAATGGGGTATGTAACATTGTGGAGAATTTCCTTTCCATTGTCAAGCAACACATGCTCATTATGGGTTCAAACATCGCTGTAAAATAAACAGAAGATACCTTTTTAACGCAACATATTCATTTAATTTAGTGCTTTCATTAAAGCAGCACATGCAGGCTGTTAGCGCATGTGCCAGGCACGTTGTCAAACAGTACCGTTTCATTGAACAGAGATCTGTTGTCTCACATGATGATGCAGCTTTAATTATGCTGGAGGACCCATATGTGTCCCTTTTTGTCCTATTTAGTTGGTCTTGTCGTGAGAGAATTATTCAGACAATCTGTAGCTTTAGACAAAAAGAAATTGGCAAAGGTTCATGCATGGAACAAAAAAAATTGCAATTTCACTGACTTTGATCTAAGTAAACACACTTCAGAATCCATGTAAGGTGTGGTGATTTTGATTAGAAAAACTCACACATCAGCAGCGAAAGCCTTATTTACATGCGTAGCTAGCATAACACTTAGCATATCAATAATCAGTTTGACTTGGTTCATCACTGAATATCAAACAAGGACCAGAAGCCTTAACCCAGGCAAAGATGCCTCCAAATGAATACTAAATAGGACAGCATTCATTGAAAATTCATAAAGAGCACCGGAATCAAATCATCATTGACATTCTTTGAAGTGTGACATTCAAAAAAAAAAAACACAAGAAATTCAGCTGTAGATTTTTAAATCTAAAGAAGATCCAAAGATGTGCTAGTCCCTACATTCTTTCACCTGTGGCACCGTTAAAGCACCATAGTCATGCATATAAGAAACTAACAAAAGGGTATAAATACATACTGGAGATATCCGTGAATATGTAGATGGAAATTATCGAACTGTATCACTTATATTACATTATATCACATAAATAATCTCTTTCAACTTTGTTTTCCTCTGTCTAATTCATTCATGAAACCCTAGAAAAAGTAATACACTTCAAATTAATAGGATTTTGGATAGTGGCACATGTAACTCATCAAGCATGCTATCTCAGCTACAGATCTGTCACATTAATTAACTATTATACTTAGAGTATCGCTAACGAGACATGAGCAAGATGGGGCATCAGAAGGAAGCTTAGCCCTACAGGTGATCAACCTATTTGGGAGTGACATTTTTTTAGTGTAAAGTCTCTCAGCCTATGATCTGATCAAAGGGAGAGTCCCCCATTGGGTCCAATTATAAGCACTGGTATTGTAGGGGGTGGGTAAAGAGAGAATGGGGTGGGGGTGTTGAGTTATGATATTCATAAGCTATGCAGAGAGGCCTTTCCGGTATAGGTCTTTTCCCCGTAGCTGTGATCTTTTCAATTCACATCAAGAGAGGATAGTTCGGGATGAAAGTGCTTCAAACATGGCGTCTCATTAAACTCTACAGCACTGACTCCCCAACAGGGTTTGAAGTGCACAGAGTAAAGAGCACTAGGTCAGAGGTGGCCCGCAAAAACAGATCTCCATTTAACTCACCAGCTGGAGATGATAATTAGCAGGTGCCTCAATGTCTCTTTTTGCAAAGGATGCTGCCACAGGCCTCCTCTCAGTGATGGGCTTCTTTTAGACAGCCAGAGCTACTGCACCACACACACAGCTTGAAGAATGAGCCTAGCATGCTTAAGGTAGTGATTTAATTAAACTGGGCAAGAGCTAGCCATATGCATGTACAGCGCTACATAAACTCAATTCGTTATAATTGTCAATATGTAGGCAGTTAAAGGAATTCCACACATTATATTCTTATATTTAGAAAGCTGTCCCTTTTTGTTCAATTTAAAAAGTGAAAATAAAAAAATAAAAGCTTAATTTGGTTGATGAGTGCTGTGCTCTTTTTTAAAAACTCATTTTTAAAAACCTTGTCAGGTTTTAATTAGTGTTTTCCAGGGTCCCTATATACAGTACTGTGCAAAAGACTTAGGTCACCATTAGATGTCATTTCAGTTTACATTTCTCAATACAATAAGAAACTAAAGGTATTGTGTACAAACACACAAAAATTAGAACAAATGGACAGAAGAAAGAAGAAATGGCTTATACACCACTCACAAAATAAAGGATAATTTCATAAAAAAAGGGGATATTTCATTAATTTTGGTAACAAACAGTGCTTAATAGCCCAAAAATACTGTATTTATCATCATAAAATGATCATACGTCAGTGCATTGCTCAGTATAGAGCAGAAAATATATAACTGGAATTTATACATGAACATGGATTACAAAATTAACATGGTTTTGGAATCCAAAATAAGCCTTGAAAATCTGTGTGAAATGTCTTGTGTTGGTAGCAAATCCACTATGACTGTTTGTAGTTAGAGTCATGCGAGTGGCATCCTTAATAAAAAAAAAAAAACACAGAGGGGGACAATTAGGGACAGAAGACTCCTGGCTGAATGAGAAAGAGCTAAACAATTGGAAGGGTTAAGGTGTTTACATGAGTGCATGAGAAACAGGTCTATGAATATATGTCAAGACAATGTTAGGGACCTTGTCCTTAACGTGCATAAAGTACAGAGCAAGAAATGAGATCCATCACCAATATTACAACTAATTAAAATAACCACAAATCAAAATATCCCAAAAATACTGCTCACAAAAATCAGGGGATATTTCCCAATTAAATATGCCCATTAAAATGCCTACTTTTTGTGAGCAGTGTACATACTCGGTTTACATAAAAGTATACTGACACTGAGCCATATAACATTTCAGCTTAAACATGTTCTGCACATACTGTAGCTGCATTTCAAATACTACATACGTTTTCAAAAGCATAGGCACATTATAAGCAATACATAATTTGCGTGATTAATATTGAGATTAAATTGATGTACTTTTTAAGAAGGCACGTGGCAGAATAATACCCCAGAATATTCTTTGATATAGGCACTGTGTAATTGTTAAACACCATTGTAAATATCTATGTATTACACAAAGGACTTGATCCCCAATTTCTATTCTAAATGCACTATGTTCATCATTTGTAACGCTAGATTAAAAATTCATACTTGGTTCGGGTTCAATTTTACTTTTACATTTTCTTTTTTTATGGATTGTCAAAACCTGAAATAAACTGTATGAACGGATAAATACAGAGTTAAATGTATAGCTTTACCTCAGGGACTTACCTAGACTAGTAGTACTGAAGCATCCCTCTGTATCCCAGTATCTCAATAAATAGATTAAGTGATTTAACACTAGACTGGGTATGACTCTTTCATGGAAAAGAAATGAAGAAAACATTTATACAAAATAAATGTAATAAATTATATGCATTTTATTTCTGTGAATAGAACTTATTTGGTAGTTTTTTGATTTTTAGCCATTATTTTTTATTTGCATATCATAGTCATATTACTTGCGTACGCGTACACACACACACACACACACACACACACACACACACACACACACACACACACACACACACACACACA
>JAUZST010066114.1:0-22458 GCA_034779995.1 Parotocinclus haroldoi | reverse complement strand
AGTTCTTGTTTGTACGTTCGCTATACGTGTAAATCCTACAATAAAGGTTTAATAAACATTTAATATGTTACATAAATCATAGCACGTCCTGTCTTGTAACATAGGGAATGTTCGTTTAATCGGACCAGCCTGTTATTAGGACCAAAACCATCGCGTCCCGATGTGGTCCCATTAACCGGATTCGACTGTATACAAATATCTAAAGGCTTTTTTCTTATTCAGTTACGCTTATTCAAAATGACAGTGTGGTTTATTCATTATTGTTTAGTATTGGGATTTACATGATAATTTTACCTCAGGTTCTTAATAAGAAAAAAAAAAATAAAATAAATAAGAAATAACTGCTCTCTGTACCTCTTATATTCAGAGTAAAAAAAGCAACATTAGGCAGTGCAGTTTTTTTTAGAACAGTAGTGTAGAGTCCATTTTACAGAATGGTTTGTATGCATAAAGCCTAGTATGGTGTCACCAGGTGAGCAGTGTCTAATAAGCATGAATAATTCAATCCCTCTTGGGAATGTAAAGACTTGGGAGAGTGGCCTGCACTGGTAATAAGTTTCAATTTTACTGTAATTGTTCATTCATTCAATGTTCAACCCCAGCCATGCCCATTTATCTGCTGTCAATTCTTTAAGGAAATAACTAACTATTGCTTGTAAAGAAAGTCATTTTTAAGTGCCGATGCAACCTACCTACTTTTATCTGATTTATAATTGTAACTGCTGGTAACAAAACCGTTATGCCTGAATCAGAATATTTGGCACTCTTGTTAAAGAGTCAAAGATCATAAAAATGTTTGTGGTTTATTAATCTCTCGTAAAAATATGAGTAAAGTCTAGCTTTTAACTTAAGTAAACTTGCCCTTTGGAAATAAAAATCCATATAAAATCTTTTTAACAAATCCATATGTGTTAAAGCGCTTGGGTGGTGGACTACCACGGAGATCTGGTTTGAGTCCCGGTGATGCCTTCTGGCAGGGTCGGGTATCATACCGACATGAATGGTTTTGTGTGAGGAAGGTGAATTTGGACAGAATAACGTCCCGGGCTCGTATTGCACAATATCTTCCCATTCAACCAGTCCTTCCCTCAGTAGCAAATGAATTTTCAGGAATGACACTGACGAAAATGTGTCACTTCCTTTGGCGCCCTTGTATTTATCCACCTGCATTTACAACCATAACAGCACTGAGCCAACCCTGTAATGCTTGAGGGAATTGAAGAGAACAGAGCACTAATCAATACTGAATCTCTTCAGATCCTTTAGGGTTAGAGGTCATCTCTTACGGACACTGATCACTAATCAGGTCAAGGAAAGACCCTGACTTTTTTCTCTGTTTTTTACATTTAAATAAACTAGCTGTTTTAGACTTTACAAAATCCATTTAATTGAAAATGTTTTAAACATTTTAAAGTATTACTGCTTGAAATCTTTAGGTAATCTTTACAATGGGTAAAGGCATAAAGGGCAACATTATAGCAAGCTGTTGTAGCAAACATGAATGATAACTAATTAGAACATGTGAATATTGCAGAAATAAACAGATTTGTGTATTGTAAAGATATACCTATAGTCTTGCACATGTGGATGTTCTGCTGCAAATGAAATAAAAAAAATAATATGTACTTGTAGATATTAAATATGTAATATGTAGTTGGTGCAGTGGTCTAATCCATTAGTTCACTACTGTGGTGACCATGGCATGGTACTGGGGCTGGGTGCCTGAAAAGGAACAATTTCGACTTAAGACATGAGACTAGTGCCATGTTGCCAGTGCCACCATTTGCCAGTATCAGTTGCACTAGTGAAATGGAGCTTACATGAGGCAGATGAAGATACCACAATGACAGAACCTGTTTTGGGAAAACGAATCAGCCTGAGATGTTGAACATTTTATGCCTGGTTTTCCTCATATATTTACACAACCAGATTTGAATGACCTGGTCAGGGACCAGAGCTTAAGCAGACCTACTTGGTTCAAGATCAAAAGGAAAGGAAAGATTGATAGGGTTTGCTGTCACCAAGAACAAATAAATCTCCCATGTGATGCTGAAAATCTGAAATTATTTTTGTGTTCAGCTTGACTAACATTGTCTAACAATCTAATTAAAAAAAAAAAGTACAGCTTGTGTTATCCATAGAATTGAGACATTTTAGTCACCTTAAAAAACTAAATATAAAAATCCCCTCTTGTTTCATATCACAGTCATCTACCATCTCAGAATTTAATTAAGCTACTTTAATTTAAAATGTCCCCTATTTACTTTAAAGTTATTTTCATTTAGATTTGCATTAAAATGTTTTTTTTTCTCCTGCTCTCCCTTTCACCTTTTTAATAGCATCAATTTGTCCCTAAGACCACAACAGGATCCTGGATGCTATGTTTGATTTTTCTCCCCTCAGTTCCTCCTGATTCGCTCAACCTTTATACTCAACCATTGTCCATGAAGATTTGTAAAATATGGTAGATATCGATTTGTACACTGATAACAGAATCATGTTCATCGGATTCCAGTCCATACATTTTTTTCTTGTAGTATTCATTCACTAATTCTTAATGCACTCACTGCAGAAGCTAGAAGTGAAATATTTAAAAGTTAACATTATGTAAGTTATGCAGTCTCAGTTCAGTGTCGAGTCACTATGGCAACTGTGTTTTACCAAAAAGCACCTTACTGTTTAATGTCCCATTATCCTGTCAGCTTAGAGTGTGTATGGTTTACTGCTGCTATCTACAAATCTGTCATATTGAAAGCATGTCATCGACTGAGACCTTTAGTTTCAAAATAGCTATGCGTCAGTGATTGTCTGTAAAATCTGCAGAGACAACAGTGAAATCATACATTTCTTGGTTTGGGCACTGAAGCCATAAAGAGCAGAAGAAATAAATGACCAGTACTAAACAACAGGGTTAAATGCTAGACATTAAGGGCACCTGTAGTCTGCAATATGAATAAATTATCAGGCATTTGCATCATGTAATTATTGGTGCACGCATCCCTGAAATGGTTAGGCATATCCTGCATTTGCAATGACCTTGAGTAGAGTATGTCGTGCAGTTATCTCAGTGTCCTTGAAATATTTATGGACGTGATTATTAACATGTCTTAAAAGCATCATGTCCATATTTTTGGCTTGTAGCTTTAGCTGGGGCTATGTTTAGACAAACTGGATTAGCATTTTCCTTCAGCTGGTCTAAAGCTGTTCTTAAGCATCTTGGACCACAAATTTGGCAACTGAAATAACAACATATTATTGTTCGATATCGCTGTCAGTATGTTGTTCTCTGATCAAACACAACTTAAAACTGCTTTCAGGGTACATGAGAGCCTTGTTGGTGTTGCGACAGTAGTAAAGCATGGTGGTTGCTCATCCCAAGTTAATGTAGGATTATGGTCAATATGGTACATTATTTTAATATAAATGATTATTGTTCGAACCAGGGAGAGTTGCTCCATCATCTAAGCCATGGGAACATGGCACGGGTGTAAGTCCTTTGCAGGGCTTAATGCAAATTACATTTCATAAAGAAGGCAATTGTTAGATTTGAAACTCGGGTATTTAAACAAAGTTTTGATCGATTCTACTTCCACAAACTGTGTATCTTTGTGCATGTGTGCGTGTGTGTTTGAACCTGTTTTTAAGTAAATGCTTTTGTGGAATAGAATGTAGCCTTTCCCCAGTTTGGTTTGATCCTAATATAGATTAGTGTGGCAGAGATCTCATCTCGCACAGCTTTTCTTTACACACAGACATGCCTCAGGACTGCATTTATACCACACAGAATCATGCAAGGTAGAAAATGTCTTACCCTGAGGGTTTGCAGAGAAAAAATGGCATAGATAATAGCCAATTGATTTTTATACACATTTACTAGTTGAATAGTTTTCAGAAACACAGATGATATCCCAGAGTAATAAGAGTTTCACTACTGCCTGGACTTCAGGTCAATGCTACCAGCCAATTCTCAGCCAAGAGAGATCGATCGATTCAATGGGAGCTGCATTTATATAAATGCAGCAATTAATCTGAGTGAGAATTCGTATGGATGTGCATACTAAGTAAGGTCCAAGATATATACACTCTGGTCCAGAGAAACCTTTGTTCATTCTTTTAGTGGCAGGAGCTGATTATATGGAGTGAGATAATGTCATTGAATTTCTTACTCAGCACGGGCTGGAAGATTGATGTGCTTCGATCAGCAAATCATATGGCTGACACCATTACTATGTACTGTATTGCCATATTTGGCTGCCACATTTTGTGTGGACGGCTAACAACAGCTTTTCTATATTTGTTCATACCAAATACTTCAACGGATGATATGCTTGCAGAAACGATTCATACTAAGCAAAAAAGGGAAGTGTATATGGCGCAAAAGTTGGTGCGACAGTACACTTTCTGCAGGGGAGAACTGAGTAGTAATTACTATTTATTGCCATTTTTTTATGTATCAAAAATCCCTTCTCGTAAACTGGTGCCAAAGTCAAAATTGTCCTCTAGCTTTACTACAGTGGTGCTTTGACTTTGCACCATAGATTCCTTTACAGATTGTACTACAGATGATTGATTGCACTCAGATGTGTAGAGCCACTTGCTAATGTGGTTCCATTTTCTCCTCTGAAGAAATTCTACATTGTAGTGGGCAAAGGAACATATGACAAATGGCATATTATAGTCATAATTTTGCAGATAATTATTCTCATAATATCTCTAGCTATGGAGATTTCTTCAAGCAAGCCAACGTCCTGAACTGCACTCTGCAGGTGCTGGTAAAGAAAAGACTCTGGTGTGGAGTTTCCTGTGTCTGTTGGTACTCAAGTTTTAGACTTGTGAACAGCTCTGCTCAGCAACAGTTCACCTAACATGTATGTTTCAATTTAAAGGTCATTTAACGCCATTCATTATTTAGTCTTTGATTCTGCTAAAACAAGACAAACCATGCAGTAAATGTGGTGTTAAAAACAATGGAGCAAATCAGTTGGCTGGCTAGCATGTAGTTTGGACAACTTATATGCTAGCTAGCACGGTAGCTAATTTAGCTGAAGTTGTCAGCTTTCCACTTTTAAGTTGTAGTTACTTACAATTTCCTTTTAAACGCACTTTAACTTGAGCTTGATTAACTATTTAGCTAGCTAACTAGCCTACTCGATGTACAAACTGCAGGCTAACTAGCTGGATTGGCACCCTGTCTGTCCTTCCTTGCGCAGGCTAACTTGCTGGCTAGGCTTTCCTTTGAACCTGAACAGGATTAACTGGAGAGGAAAGTGGTTGGTTCACGTTCTTTCAAATATCAGCACGAATCATCTTTGCAAATTTACTAACATTTATAAAAGGATTGCATGTGATTTTAGGACACGCTTGTGTGTCTGTTTGTATTCCTAGACTAATCCCTTGCTAATCACTGCCATGGTTATAATGTACAGTACATATATGCATGGACCGTGGCCCAATTTGTTAGCCTGAAAGGTCAAATCAAATCTCGAGTCTCAAGTGTATGAGTCTGAGTGGTCTAGAAAAGTTTGCAGTCTCTAGAGTGCAAGCCTGAGTGTAGCCTTTAATTTGTGAAGCATGTGCCAAGCGTGCAAGTCTGATGTCTTGATTCCGTAGCATGTCTAGAGCATGTGATATTATAGCCAACTGTTTTACCCCTTTAATTTAAAATCTCATTTACTGCATTTCTCTCTGTCCGGTTTAGCTGAGTCAGAGCCAGGATCTGCAAACAGCTTCACTCTAGCCCCTCACTTTTCTATCAAGCTAAAATGTTCGTACTCAGAAAACGGATAACCTAATGGCAATACATTAGCTTTAAATTGCAACATTCATGTTATGTGAACTGTCTTATGAAATGCTTAGGAGAAATTTTCGGAATTAGTTTATGAGTAGAGTTTGTCTTATGGAGACCAAGTCTGAGTCTGGTGCCTCTGGAGTCTGGATTAAGAATGGCCAAATAGAATGCCTCATTCAATAGAAACAACGCATTCACTGCTATGCCTGAGGGTTGACATATGTTATATACATGAATATGATTTCGATTTTAGTTTGCCTTTGTTATCAAGGCACTGTTGGACATCTGGGTTAATAAAACCTTATCATCATAGTAACCATCAGCTAATTAGTACCGGAGTCATTTTCATTCAGCTTCTATCACGTTCTCACTGCCATTATTTCTTTCTCTACTTGTGGTCCAGACATCAGATCTGGATGCCCTTGAGAGTAAGAACACCACAATTAAACTGCATTACGTGAATAATGATGTCATTTGCTTATACCAGGGATGTGACACCAATCCTGTGAACATTACAGCTCTGGCTCAAGAATCAAAACAAATGAGCTGCTCATTTCTGAAAATATTTTTCTCGCAATATGGCCATATGGACTGGTGACATGCCAGAAGCACACTGTGTCCTCAATGTTCAGAATGGCAAAGCTAGGAAAGGGATATTCAGAATTCTGCTCTACACTGTAGGCATTGTAATTTCCTCTCTGCTACAGAAAACTCTGTCTTATTTTGTGTTTGCAGTTTATTACAATCTTTTGTAATTGTAATCTTTCATATACAATAATACATTTGCTTTGATTGTTTGGCATCTCACTGGCCATTAGCATTCAGAGCATGGTCACATATTGGAAGATTATACACAATCAATTTAATCTCTGACAGGTAGAACAGGTAAAGGTGCAGTGGCACAGACAAAGTGGCTGGGGCAATTGGATCTCAGATCTGAGCTGCATATCTTCTGTAAGGTACTTGAATCTAATAAAGGGAGCTCAGCTTTGTTGCAGACATTTAAATGATCTGGTGCCTTGTATGTCAAATTCACTTCTGATCTGTGTTAAATCAAGACAACAGGCCTCATGGACAGGATCACTAAAGGCCCTGAAATCATTCATGCCCTCTTTACTGGCTCAGCAGTAGTATGAGCTCTGGCAAGGTGAATCACATTGAAAATGTATTTATAGCACTTTCACTTGCACCTCTACATTTCCATTCATTTTTTGTAGGTGTGTGAAGTATTATGCATTTTAGCTTTACACTTACGCACCTACAAAACCATGAGTAGAAATGTAGTGGTTCATCTTTTGATAAGAAGACACGTTTCTTACTAATGAAGAAAGCAGTACTTTCACTGGCCTTCTTATGAGTCGGTTAGTTATAGAGCAATATAAAGATTTTACTTTTGGGAAGGATTTAAAAAGTCTCTTACCTGATAGATTGGTTCCAGACTCCTCTTCAAGTGCATCATAGAGGCATGTCCAGCCATCCCCAATCTTTCAACGATAGGTACACTGCCCAAAAGTAGCCTCTAGGAGCCTTTTTATAGGGCAGCACGGGAAACAATTTTATGTGCTGTGTTCGCGTGTCTAATTAGACCACACCTGTAATCATTTGCATATATGCCTCAGCATTTTGCAGCAATCTGACATTTCTCTTTGGGTGGGTTTTTTTGGTCAATAAGTATATATAAAATTGAAAAAGGTTCATTTAAGATTTGTTTGATTTGGACATTTAGACATTTGTAAATTGTATGAATGTGTATGAATTGTGGTCATGAATGAATTCCGAGTACAGTAACTCAAATGTTTCCATGTGAAAAAATGAATAATTTCTAAGTTAGTAATAATTATGTTTGTTCCCTTTAAAGTGTATTCTAGGGCTGCAACTAACGATTATTTTAATAATCGATTAATCGGTCGATAATTTTTTTTCGATTAATCGATGAATCGGATATTTAAAAAAATTGAAAAATGTCTTTAATCGGAAATAGAGCATTAAATAACATAAAATAAGTGCTTACAATAATTAAATAATAGATTAAATGAGACTTAAGACTTATGTTAAACGTATTTAGAAATTTCCGTGTCGCTCCGTTCAAGTCGTTCTTATTTTTTTTCAGCGTTTATGAAGCGTGGCGTAAGCGGATATGTAAAGGCGAGTAAGACATAAATCGTGTGACACAACTAATCGATAATGAAATTCGTAGCCAACACTTTTAATAATCGATTTTTATCGATTTTATCTATTCGTTGTTGCAGCCCTAGTGTATTCACTTCATTATGTTATATTAGAACATGACATTATGTTTCATAATGATGCGCATGATGTTACGTTTGGTAGCTGTTCTGAATGATGGAATTTGCTTTATTCACATGTAAAACACATTTAAATTAAATAACTCAATGTGAATGATAAACCTGTGATGGACTGGCAGCCTGTGCAGGGCTGGGTCCTGCTTTGCATCTTATGCTGCCCTCTGTGTTTGCTATGTTGGTTAGGATATTGCATCATTTTGAAATTCATCTGGGTAGGTTCTGCTAGAGGAGCCACAGTGCTAGTGTGTGCAGCTTGAACTAATAAATCATTAAAAAGCCTTTAAGATATTGGCAGGGATTCCCTAAGGCGAAACGATGATGAGAAATAAACAAGCGTGTTTAAAGAATTGGATTTCAAAGCAGTCTTTCTTTTTTCCACACTCTATCTCTGCTTTTCCTGGTTAGAGACATGGCTTTCATCCAAGAAAATGGTGCAAGCATAAGCATACCCTGCACAGCACACCAGTCTATTGCAGGATGGGCAGAGGTTGCTGTTGCCACACTGTGATATGATCCCTGACTGGCATGCCTTTCTTTAGACCACATGATTGCAAGCGTCACTTGAGAAGGTGGTGAGCTAACCTCCTTAAATTGTTGCGCCATCTGAGCACCAGCAGCGTTTTTATAAGTACGTAATCATGATAACACACTGATTGTGACATTTTTTTAATTGCCCCCCAATGTAAGTTATTTCAAAATCTCAAAGCTTTACAGTTAAAATGACCTTCATAATTATGGCCTTTTAAGTGCAGTGTCTAAAACAACAAAGGGGTTTATACCAAGAGATAAGAGAAGAGCACTCTGTATCTGATTGCCTGTTATCTCTCACAAAGGTCTGATTAGGTCTGCATGGAATGGAACAAGTGCTCAGGTCTGCTGATTGAGTAGCGATACAGAAGACATCAGTGAACCAATGTCGTTGTGCTTTCCAATGCTGGCTAGTTTAGCAAAATTTTCAATACCCACACACGGTTATGATCCTCTTATTCATTTGTGAAATGTACCCTCTTTCTCATCCAGTAGACCTCAGTGTATATCCTTTTGACTCTGTGACAGAAATTGATTAGTACTTTCATCAGAAAAGACCTTCAGAGTGCTAACACAGTGGGGCACATAATTGAAGAAGTCCAAATCCCATGCAAAGCAGACATGTGCTGACTTCCTGCTTGCTACACACTCTTTACTCATGGTCGATTTTCCATCTCCAGGAGTCATCGACCTTAAAACTGTCCAGCTGGGTGCTTATTCTTCCCTACTCTCTGCTTCCCTAAGGATTTCACCACTTTATCAGAGTTGTAGCTTTGTAAAGATTCATTCACAGAAAGCACGGTTTGGCAGCACAGACTGTCCATAATGTGATTTACCGAATTGATTGTCTCTCTAGACGTTATCATATTTATTAATATGAACCAGCAGGGGCGTGACAGTACAGTACAGACTGCTCATGATTCAAGCATGTTAATGGTGTAGTGAGACAGCTTGCAATTCAGATGTTTTTATATTTTTAGTGAAATATGTGGAATATCAATACATATCTCAATATGAATGAGCGTGATATGATCGTCTTGTGACCCATGTACTGTGTATCGTAGTCCTTTCCAATACCTACCCAAGTGAAATCATTCCTTTTTATTTCTTCATGATAACATTCAAAATAATCTGTACTTTGCTGCTTTAATTATATGAAATTGATTCTATGAACCAGCATGTTTCTTGTATTGGAGTGGTGCAACAGTGATTAGGACCTCAGGACGCATGTCTTGGATGTTAATAAAGACACAGTTCTGAGTGATCAAACTCCATTTACAACATCAACGGTTTCTTAGCTTTAATGAACAAGGATTGTAGTTCAGCTGGTAGCATCGTCACCTTCCTGCAAGAACAACCTGGGCTTCATCTCAGAAGCCCGTCTGTCTGTCTGTCTATATATCTATCTATACCATTAATGCACAAATCTTGCTTTGAGGATCTTTGACACTGTGCGGTACACTGTCGAGTGGTAGCTAGCCTCAATTTGTGCCCCTGAATTAGCCTTTCACTTTATTAGTCTCTTGATCAAAACTTCAGGGGCACTGTACCTCCTATATGCACTGATCTAGCTTGTTAGCCTATTGTTGTTATGGATACTACTGTTTTTGATCAGGTTCCATTCAGGACATTTAAAAGAAGGTTGTTCCACCAAAATGGCTGCATAAATGCCACAGACTTTCCCGATATCGTCATTTTGTGATATCATTATTTAATGATTATTATTTTGTGATCATTTAAACCAAAATTAAATGGCTTATTAGGACCTGAAAATTATTACGTAAACACATTGCCATTTACGAGGCAAGACAGATTCAGCTTAAAGTTCTGAAGTTTTCATCAGCACCAATGCTCTATCTGTTATTTAAACAGTGATTGATGGTAGAAGCTTTTGACATACGCTCACCACGCAGCCCTGGCTTTTGAAAAAAACTCAAAGAACAGAAAATTGAGTTTCTGAATGCAGAAACAAGGCTGGTGTGGCCAAACACAGCTCCCAGAGAAAATCACATTTTCGGAAATTATTTATGTATTTCCATCTTAGACAGGACTGGAGTTTGTCTTTTTCTCAAGTGCATGGTTACTTTTAAATCTCCTGGCTTAGATAGATTTTCATTGTGTAAATGTCATGTGTCTGTGGTTTGAGGCTTTACATATTAAATCCTGAGCCATGAAGCTGGTTGTGGAAATGTTAATCACAGATTTCCGACTTTGTGACGACTAATACCACTTTATCCTTCATCTGTTTACAAGAGAGACATAATTGTTATTTATGTTAATTAACACCATCAAGAATGCTGCATTATTGATGTTTCACATGCCCGCTACATCTGTTAATCGCTTTTTGTGATTTGCTGAGCTGAAGATTTGATTATCAATTGCACATTTTGGAAAAGATTGGCTTAAATTGTTTGAAAATTTGAGTTAAAGGTTGTAAATTGGATTAATGATTGTATTTTCTGACTACTTTATTTGAATGATAAAAATCCTACTATGCTCGCTTCTCCTTTAAAATCTTGCATACATATAAATGTACATAATGTGGAGGGTGCTCGAGTGGTGTAGAGATCTAATTTGCTAGCCCCCCATGACAGGGACCTGGGTTCATGTAATGGCAATGCCTTCCAGCCAAGTTGACCTCACTGCAGATGCAGTTAACTATGTCTGAGGGAGAGTAGGTTGGTTGGGGGATCCCTATAGTAACAGTGGCCTCTAGCCTGTCCTGTGATTGACTGGAATCCCATAAAGTTCTATGTGAACACCCACACACAGTGTTCTATCGAACGCCCACAGACAGTGTTCTGCAGGGATAGGCATCAGAGCCTGTGAATTCCTGACCAAGAAAATTAGGGTTAACTTGTGAAAAATACTCTGTCAGAAACCTTCTGTCACTTGTTATTTGTATTATCAGAAAGCCTCAGCAAGGCTTCCCACAATTGAAAAGTCATTTTCTAAAGAGGACTATTCACAAGTTATTCTTCAACAAAACGTTGAAAAATGGTCTTCACACTGTGACTTGAGGAAAAAGTCAGTCAGGCTCAGCACTCGGCCCGGTCATAGTGCAGATTTGAGAATATTTGGTCTCAAGCAAAAGTTGGAAACTCTTTAGCAGAGGGATTTATTAGAAATCAAAGTAACAGAAGAAACCCAATCACTTAAAGAGAACCTATTGACAAAAGCAAAACTACAGTCCCGAGAGGATGCATTACAAATTAAAAATGAAATTGAAATGAAAAGTTAGCTCTGAAAACGGTCAAGCCCTCAATTGAAATCGAGGCACTTAGTTAAAAACTCAGGCGATTAGATGTTGTCCTGGGTGCGAAATGTTTGCAGTTTGCAAATGTTGCTTTTTGTAGGTGGGACATAAAAGGGCAAAAGAGATGGATACCTGGACTACTATATTAATCATGCATCTTAAATACTGGGATGGGTTTCAATGTGTCAGAAAAAAAGTGGGGACTTGACCATAAGAAATAACGGATATAGGGGCTCCCATTATCCAATTTTCTGTCTCTCAAGCCATCTCTAGGAACAGCGTGGGCTTACACAACGTTATAACTGAGACCCTCCCCCGTTCCCAACCCAACACCAAAACATGTATGCAAATGTCATATGCATTTTATTTCTAAATTTATATTCTGCTTATTCTTTATTTAGTTCTTAATCATCACTGCACTTCTAAACTTCTACACTTGCAGCCTGTAGTCCATCAGTTTCTGAGTTTCTTTACATACTTTGACCGTCCCCTTCACTCTGTTCTCTCTTTTTTGAAAGAGTGGGGAAAGTAAGTGTAAGACATTCTCAAGCACACGACGAATGAAGATCAGTGGAAAACAGTATTATCGATTGATGGCTCCAAGTTTGAAATCTTTGGATCCAGTCATTGATAGTATGTTATTTATGGCTATTACACCATTTCTAAAACAACAAATCGAACGGTGTCATCAGACGTTTGCTCTCTACTGAGTATCTGCGGTCTGTATATCACATCCTGGAGTTGGTTTACAATGCAGAGTGGCTGTTTTGAATAACATCACAATAACATCTTGCTTATTTTGCACATTGTTAATAATCATATTCTTCACTAAGATTTCAGATAATTATAATGTCTTCTGTCTAACAATAGGACTCAGGTACATTAATTTCATCCTGTATAGATGAAAGGCTTTATTTAGACCAAGAGAACATAAAGTAATTTGTATAGCATGACTCTGTCTTCATTGATCCCCTCATGTAAACAGTTGGTCAGCAGCTAGGGATAATCACTATAGATGAGTGGTAAATTTAAAATGAAATGCAACAGATATTCGTCTTTAAACTGACAGATGAGGTAAGCATTCAGCTAGGATTTACATGGGACAGTTTATCATGCTTCTTTTTAATGAACTGTTGTCTTATTTAAATAGATTTCCATCTTCAGCATGCTTTAAGGCAGACTCTGCATGTTATGAAAAAGTATGGAAATGGAGATGATTACCACGAATTGATGGCAAACCTTCACTGCAACTCCATTAAAAATGAAAAGGATGTTTACAGAAGGTGCATAGATGTACATTTTCTCAGTGATGGTCAATTTTTTGGAAGGGAATGTAATCAACAGCTTGCAAAGACTAAGCCAGATACTTAAATACCCATGTAATGTTTCATTTGTTTATATAGGCGGCACAGTAGAGCAAGTGTTAAGCGCTATAACCTCACAGCTCCAGAGAGCTATGGTTTGATTTCCAGTTTGGATACAGTCTGTTCAGGACTGTAAACTTTTATTTATTTATTTATTTATTTTTCACAAAACCTGAAGCTTTGCAATTTATTAGTAACACCTATTCATGCATGCAGTTATTCAATCAGCCAACAATGTGGCAGCATTTCAATGGATTAAAGTTTTGTTTCACAAGTTTCACATCTGTCCGAAAACTCAACAAAACTGCAATTGTACTGGCAGTTAAAATCCGGATCTGGTCTGATTAATCTTAATTTTTTGGTGGGAAACAAATGGTTGGATCACATTTGATTACTAAAAGCATGAATCGGTAGACCCAATCTCAGATGTTGAGGGTGGTTGAGATGGTGTTCTGGTGTGGGGCGTGGATTTTTGGCACACTTTAAGTCTGTTAATATCAACCAACCATCGAATGAATTCATGATCACAATCTCTCAGTTTTCTAATGGCTACTCCCTACATGATAATGTGGCATGGAACAATGCAAAGTCATCTTAAACTATATTCATGAACAAGACAATGAATTCAGTGTTCCTCAGTGGCGTTTCCACTCAGCGGATATGAATCTAATAGAACTTGTGGGCTGAAGAATCTGTGGGAATTGGGTGCTGTGCGAGGAATGTTTCCAGCATCTTGTAGAATGTCATGAAGAATTATGGCTGTTTTATACAGCACAGGTTTTATACATCACAGGTTTTATACAGCGGTGGCGTCACAAGTGAGTAGACCTCACGAACATCATAGATTCACAGTTTGATTCCCTGTCAGGACCCTGACAGTGTGGAGTTTGCATGTGGACCTGTGCCTTGCATGAGAATTGGTTCTAGTCTTCCACCCTGTGCTGTTGGTTAGGCCCTGGCTCCCATAGTCCTGAATTAGATTAATGACATTAAAGTGAGTAAATAAGTCAATACTTCTTATAGGGTGGTTTTATTTCAGTTTAAGGTCACATGACTTTGAAATGTTGCACCTATTTTTTGGATAATCCGTATCCAGAAATGCACTGTAGTGTGGTGATCGAGTAGTGATGGCAGAGGCCTTTCAGAATGCTGTCCCACTCAAGTCGAAATGAGAAAATCTTTATTTTAGCTGGCTGTAAAAGACATTCCATGCTTATTAAACTTGAGTGTTCAGTGTGGATATTTATTTCTTTTTTCATGCCTCTTCTGTTCCACACAACAGAAGGCATTGTCTTGATCTCTCAGTGGTGCTACCATTAAACATGGCAGAGGCTTTAATTTATGGCATCAGTTCTAATGGCGTCAGAGCTTGTGTGAGAGATATGTGTAGGCTGCCATTTGATTTGGACTATTATTTCTCTACTGCATGATTAAGTGCTACTTGTTTTCACTAGATGAATAAGAGTGCTATAAAACACAGATTAATTAAGCAGCAAGCGCATATGTTTGCACATCAGCAAATTAGTAGCTCTCCTGGAGGTGAAAAGAGCACCGTGTCCGGTTTGATTACATTGTATATTTACAATATACCTCAAATAAGGAGAAATTGGGTGACATGGGATCCGCGAAAGGTTTTCCTAGACATTGTGACTGCCCATAATGAATTATATTTAATTCCACAACTAGTTGTTATTTTATTCACAAAGTTATATTGTATACATGTTTCAGTTAGTTTGTGAAATACGTTCAAAAAAGAATGATTAAGAAAGCAGTAGTTTGAGCATAGTGTGTATGAGCTAACTGTAGTAAGTTGACAGGGCAGCTTACAAATGTTGGCGCCAGTGCCATGGTTCAGTGACATGGCTTAAATATGTACCACTGGTACCACATTTATGTCTGGTGTTTAATATACTCTTTGTTTTTCATAGCTATATGTTATATATAAGTTTTGCCTGCTTTAAATTGCTTCTGGCTGGCTTTGTGAATAAGCAGGTGTGTGTTACCCTATGATAGACCTACTCCCTATTCAGTCTGAATTTCCACCAGCACAGTGTTTTCTTCCATGACCCTCAGTAAGATAGTGCAGGAGATGAATAAATGAATAAATTAAGCTTATTCATAATAATTAGCTCTGGTATGTGCAAAAAAGACCCATTTGCTGGAAATGGATGTTCAACATTGTCAACAACAGTAATTTCCAACGAAAATATTTACTTAAAATATCATATTTAGGGATTGAAACATTGTTCTGGACACGTAATATTTTCATATTATTTACAGAACCTGAAAGTGATGGTGGTGTTTCATACCAGTGTTATGGATTTTTACAGTACATTTACATAATATTCCAGTCTAGCTTGAACACTTCTCAAGGCGTATTGGTGTAGATACCCGGCACAGTGAATGCTATATTCAGACTATTCATTATAAGCTTTTTGTTGGAGCTGAACACTGCCATATATCACTTTGTTCTATTTTCAGTCTGGATGCTATTGGCAGTCTTGCACTAAAAGTGCTGATATTGATCCTGTTACGAGAGAGAGAGGATACTGCCATTGCTGTTGAGTGCATGTGTGTGACAGATATATGGCCACCTTACCATTCTTTTCCTGTGCAGGATTGTGAATGCGTAGAATGTCGGAGAAGGGATCCATGTCAGATGTGAAGAATATAATGGAGGGAGATGGCAGAAGAGCAAGAGATCAGGTAATGCTCTTTAGACTGGAATGCAACGCTGTGACATTTAACAGACCGTAACAGTTTCTGTATACACGCTTATAGAGATGAAAACTTGTTTACTGATGAAAACGGTCCACAAACCTTGACTTGCTTGAGATATATTCTATTAGTGCAACTGTTGTCTGGTTAGAAAACAAAGAAAATTAGAAGACACCTTTAAAAGCTGCATTGTTTCTAAGATTTGCAGCTCACTCTTCTCCATGTATGGCTTGCAACCCAACATCATCTTTTTACTTAAAAAATGGTGATACGGAAGCGGCATGCTAGGAATTAAGAACGTGTCCTAACACTCTGATGTCCTACAGCAATGACATTACCCATTTTTCAAGATGGAACGATTAAATATGCTTTTTTAGATAACCATTCTATGAACTCGATGTCAGGGTTATATAGAGTAAGATGCATTAGAAGACTCATGTCTGATGGCTCCTGTAAAAGAGACATTGGACTATGTCTGAGGAAGGAAAAATTGTCTTTGTGCTGAAGCAGCCCCGTTAGCCCTGTCAGCCAATATAGGCAAAAGCAAAATGGAGGAAGGACATGGCAAGCTTAGTCCATTCTTCTGTGCAGATTCAGAATTGCAATGAGTTGTTGAGAGGCACTCGCTGGTCTATTGCTCCTTTCCTTTTGCCACGAGATTATACTCACAGTGAGGGATGTCGGGAAGGCTGGATAATTGGCCATGCAAAATTAGGAGAATGTGAGAAGGATGAAAAACAACACATTGTGTGTGGACAGCAATACCTTTGATACACCTGTTCGGACACAAATCTTTTCATAATCGTTAAGACATTTTAGTCAAAAAAGTCTAATTTAATTGGGTAATTTTTTAAACAAAAGTGCAACAAACAAACATAAACTGTGTATATGTATACAGTGTGTGTATATGTGTATATATATATGCACATAGTCTTCATCTGCAAGAAATGATGTTCTGTGATTTTTCTCTGTGTGTGTGTTTAAATATACACACACACACGCACACACACAGAGTGTACATATATATAATATATGTGTGTATACTGCTCACAAGAATTAGGGGATATTTCAAAATGAATATGAAACATTTGAAATATGGTAAATAAAAAAAAAAAGATTCTTAATTAAATATCCCCTAATTTTGTGAGCATTCTACAACTAATGCTAAGCCACAGATGGGAAAAAACTAATCACACGGTGTCTACGTTTTCCGTTGTTGATTTGCATTCTGTTGATTTAAGGATTATGACTCAAAGATGTCAGATGAGCATCGTGACACGGATGACTCTTCAGAAAAAACGCCCAGCAGGGTGTCCAGATCCCCACAGAAATCATCCAAAAAATCAAAGGCAGTGCCTGTGAAAGTCACACTGCTGGATGGGTCTGATTATGAAACCGGAGTGGAGGTAAGGCAGTCTATCCTACGACTTTTCTGATGTAATAGTTTGAAACCTTTTTCAGATATACCAGGTTCTGGCTGATGAACTCCCAGGAGTTTTGGCAGAAGGGACCGCCTGGACTCAAGCCCAGGACACCATGCTGATGAATTAGCATATTTGGGCAACCGAGCACACTGAGCTCTCAGTATAGCAGTCATAATTGTGGGCTGTAGGGGGAGTGTTTCTCTTGTTTTGGCCCCCCTTGCACATTTAAGAGATTTTTCTGTTTAAACACATCTACTTTAACTCAGTAATGGGCTTGTTAATGAGCATAGTAATTGGATTTAGTGTGTTGAGAGCAGGAAAAAAAAAGTGGTGGGGAGCCAGGACCAGTATTGAGAAACACTGATCTACGATAATATTTAAATTAATCTTTAAATGATGTGCAAGCTTACATTATCGAGTTTGCCACTTATTTTGAAGCAGAAATCACAAATAGGCCTTAAAAGTTTACATATTAAGTAGGATAGACTCCTGCGCATGCACACCAAGATAGCTTCCTACCAAAACTAAAAGATAAAAGAGTAAACAAACTGCTCAAGCCTTACCTTGCTTTTTAAGACAAGCAAAGCAACAAGAGGTAACAAATGTTGTCATCACCAGTTCAGATGGACGTGAAAGATTGATTAAAACAATGTTTGCATACTTTGTCCTAAGATATATATACTCCCAAGTTTTGTGTAATTATTATTACAGACAAAATCCCAGAAAATACAGAGATATATTTATTTTCCAATATTGCACAACCCTAGTGGGTTTTGTATACAAAATGGTCTGCTAATTACTACTCATTATCTTCTACATACTATATAGAACCCAGTTACCCTATATGAAACTATAAAGGGTGAGAGGGGTAAATTATTTAAATAGACACCTTGCTCATTACCGTTTTACAGCAGTCTCTGTCACAAGGCAAACACTTGAGACAACACGTTATGTTTCTTATAAAATTAGTGCATGTTCTTATGTTGTGTGTTGTTGATGACTGCATGATTGCATGTGTCATGCTGTGCACCTCTAGCTGTATCTGGGGGGAGGGCTGGTGCAAGATTTATAGGTTGGGATCCCTACAAACTATCTAATCTCCTGTGAGCACCATGCAGTGGCCGTAGATTAGAGATCTGACAGCCTGTCTTGATTTCACCGCCTGATGGATTATGATGGCCAACAGCAAAACAGCACGCTCCTTATTTGGAGCACTGTGCTATTTTCCGTTTCTTCAGTGCTCTCACATTTGAACGCTGTCCATTTTAAAGACGAGAGCTCTGAAGCATTTTCTGAGGATGTCCTGATACCACAGTATTTATACCATGTTCCTCTCAAAAAGAAAGGAAAAATACAGGGGAGTGAAATGTCACTCTGGGTGCAGTTCCTGGAAAAACGACAGTACTGCACTTTAAGCGCACAGAAAGCTGTGGGCGACTGTTTGTGTTAGCGTGTTGATATGCGCAAGGTGTGGCTGCGCCTCTAGCAAGCACACTGCCAAGAGAGACTGTAGAAGCAGTTTATTCATATTCTGATAACCATGATCCTTATGAGCTGAACAGTACTGTAACTGAAGCGATAAATTAAGTGCCCTGAAAAAAAACATCCCCTGCTGGTGATGGACTCCCCATTGTGATTTGCTTTTCGGACTCGTACATCAACAATAATGATGTGATAATATAATCCTGCCAGAACCATGTCAGAGTCAATTCTGGCATGTCTGTCTATTTTTCCAGTTGGAATTTTCATTTAAGCACCACGTGCAGTGCTGCACGCGATATTGCTTTGCGTGATACCATTAGTGTAAAAGTATGTTCATTTATTCCCTTCCTGCTACAGCCAGCTAGAGAATTATTACCACCTTTATTAAACCCTTGTCATCTTTATCTGAAACCCATCTTTTCTCTGAAATGACATCGTTTATAGCAACCTTGCTCTACGTACTTTGTCTGGCCTACCTTTGTCAGTATGAAAGCAGTCAGTGTATTTACATACCCCTAATCGTCTAATCACAGTTGGATTTCTGCAGTTGTCTCATTATTAAAGTGAACATATAAACCTCGTACTCGGATTTCCCAGATCAGATTAAGACAGAGAGATATGGATGGATTTAAGATAAGTTATTGGATTTAACAATAACAATATTATTTCTGCTGCACGTGTATTTATCTGTATGACATACGAAAATATTGTACAGCAAACCGGTGAGTTATGGGGAGCACCTTTGTAGCTGTCATTTGGGCTTGCTTCCAAATGAATTCTTGGAACAATTCGATTTTTTATAATTTCTAAAGTTAAAAGGAAAAAATACATTATTATTTTTATTTTATTTAATTATTTAATCTAATCAAGTGGGCACTCTCACACTGTTTTGCTTTGTTTTGCCAATTTGCTTCTTTTGGGCTATTTTGTTTATCTCGTGGGAACTGGCAACCCTGAAAGGAAATTGCTTCTTTCGGAAGACTCTGAAATGCAGGATATTTTTGAGGAAATTTGATTACATGAATTGAATCAAAACAAGCAAATACTAATAAGATTGAGGTTGATGTCAAATCTTTGGGAGATTGTTGGCTTGTTGCAAAGTAAATATCCGAGTCATGTAAACCCAGAGCTTTTCCATTATCTGATTACTTAAATACATGTAAGCATGGCATAGATTTACTGCAGTTATTGGATTATTAGCTGAATGTAAACACGTTCACTGATTCTTTATTGAATTGGAGGATAGAGAGTAGGGAATCTAAGGACATTTTTGTGAGTCACATCAGATCCTTCAAGGTTCTACATTATTATCTTTAGCTTATCATACAGGTTTAAATTAGTGGCTTAAAATGATGGCTGGAGAGTGTTGACTAAATCTATACTGCTTAGTGAGTGTGAGTCTGCTAGCAGTGGAGCTGAGTACTATGGGAGACGAGGCCTGCCAGCGCTTCTCACCTCCCAAGGGGTGCAGCAGGATCTGGCTCTGGAAGCCTGTTTGGGCATGGAGTTGAGGAAGCTGAGAGTGTAGGCTCATCCTCACGTGCCCTGTGAAAGCATGCTGCTCGCCACATTGTTACTCCACTGCTACTCACTGTGACAAGGAGGAAATGATGCAGCGTATTGAAACCAAATGGGTGGCAATTTTTTTACAGATTGTACGATGATGGTGCAGGAAGCTACGATACAAACCTTGACATTGCAGAGAACAGGAATGGGGGGTAAAAGCTAGGACTTAGCCAGAGAAGGGGTCATTCCAGATGAGTATATACTGTAGCTGGACATATTAGGCAGCAACGTGCACTCTAGTGCAATTCTTGGAGTTCCATTAACCATGCTGGCTACAGATACTGAATACACTATATCTGGCATCAAGCAAAAACACCTAGCTTAAATCAGTGATGGGAAAGACAATGGCTGTATATGTGGAAACAAACGACATCACTTAAGGTTGGTTCTGATTGGACTGTCTTCAAGGTCTTAGCTTTTCAGGCATAAGCGCTTCACCTCAGTGGAGGTAGAATTTGGGCCTGCTTGAGAGAGGAAGTGGACAGAAGCTCAGTAATGGATCCTTTCAAGATATCCAATCATATATTTTTGTTGTGCGCGGATGGACAGAGAGCAACAGCAGATCGCAAGCGATTGCCAGAATTGTGCTTATGATGCGCTCTATAGAGGAAAGCCACTTAGTGTTGGGGCACGTGGCTCTATAAGCAGCTACAAGGGAAAGGCTGAGCTAAGTAAGTCATGTGCCAGGTTTGGACGGCACAAACATCCGTCATTGTACATCTGCATCCCTCACGCCAAAACGACCCATAAAGACAGCACTCTAAGAGTCATGGTATGCTCTGTAAACCTTTTATTTAAATTTTAGATGGCTTGGCAGGGCTGTCTGTTGTCAGGGACATTTGACCTTTAGAGGGAGCAGGGCTCTGTGGCATTGGCAACCTCCCCAATCACCATTGAGAGTGGGTGTGGCATCCTCAGTGCCTTCCTTCAGGCATTGTGGGTCCAGTGTGGTAGTTTATTTTTTTTTTTACATAGGTTTCAAAGTGTAATAAATTCTTGTTTATAGTTACACTTGTTCTTTGACATGCGTATATGATTGTACAGCCTTTTAAAGAGTTAATGGACTATTATGATTGTATTTCCTTTGGTTCTTTTTTTTTCCTATTGTTTGCCAATTTTCCTACTCATATATGTAAGCCTGACATTGCTTGCATTTTCCATGCTGTAGGTGAGTTAATATACAATGGTCACAAAAATTAAGAGATTTTTCATTATGGGATATTTCATTTTGAAATTCCCCAATTTTTTGTGAGCAGTCAAGTGCCTGTTCGTGCATGGGTGTTTTTTTAAAGACAATGTTTACCAAGCGTGCCAAGAGTTATTGAGTTGAATGTAACTTGTCATCTGTCTGGAAGTGTGAGGGCTTCAAGACTAACAAGTTTTTTTTGCCACATCAAATGAGCATGCAACGTTATAGTGCTGCTGAACATGCTTAGACGAGAGTGCTGATTGCCTTATTTGACACAAAATCCAATCTTTGCTTGTGTAGCTTAAAGGAAAAAGCATACCCACCGTTCTTTCCCATAGCACTGCCAGTTATGCTCTTTCAGACTTCTGTTCAGGTGCATCAATATTAATGAGTTTCCTATTTTAAGATGATGCACTTTTTTTTTTTTTTTTTACTAATTAGCAGGCATAGTCTGTTCATGAATCACCCTTGGCAACTAGTGTGGTCATTTCTCTTGGGTACACACTGCGGTACAGGGTGAAAATATTCTCATCTCCCCTAAATGGCTAAATCAGATTTGGGGGATTCATCAGAAGGAAGTACTCAGATTTCATCATTCTGGCAAGAAATACTACAAATAGCCTTGTTTTATTGATGGCCTTCTTTTCAACCATGTCTAATGCGATCCTAAGAAGTTTTGTGTATGCTAGAAGCTCCGGTCACCACTCCCCCGCCCTTCTCTTCAGAACGTGAAGCTTTGCGCTTCAGATATTAGAGTTTGGGAGGACACACACACACACACACACACACACACACACACACACACACACACACACACACACACACACACACACACAC
>JAUZST010066104.1:0-15708 GCA_034779995.1 Parotocinclus haroldoi | reverse complement strand
GTTTAAATAAAGTGCTTTTGCATTGTTTGGTAGGAAGGGAGTGCTGTGGGCAATGCTTTATGCTGGGTTATGCTGGGGTTTGGGTGCGCTGGGCGACGCTCGCTGTCTTTTGTGTGTGGGGGGGGGTTCTGCTGTGGTTTGGGTGCTGAGGGCGATACTTGCTGTTTTGGGGGGTTTGTGCTGGGTTTTGGGTGAGGTGGGCGATGCTGTGTTTTGGGTGAGGTGGGCGATGCTTGCTGTTTTTGTTTGGGTGGGATTGTGCTGGGGAACGCTCGCTGTGTCTTTTGTGGAGGGGGGTTCTGCTGTGGTTTGGGTGCTGAGGGCGATGCTTGCTGTTTTGGGGGCAGGGGCTGTGCTGTGTTTTGGGTGCGGTGGGTGATGCTGTGTTTTGGGGGCAGGGGTTGTGCTGGGTTTTGGGTGAGGTGGGCGATGCTTGCTGTTTTTGTTGGGGCCAGGGGCTGTGCTGGGTTTTGGGTGAGGTGGGCGATGCTTGCTGTTTTTGTTGGGGCAGTGGCTGTGCTGGGTTTTGGGTGCGGTGGGCGATGCTGGGTTTTGGGGGCAGTGGGCGATGCTTGCTGTTTTTGTTGGGGCAGTGGCTGTGCTGGGTTTTGAGTGCGGTGGGCGATGCTGTGTTTTGGGGGCAGGGGCTGTGCTGGGCGACGCTCGCTGTGTCTTTGGGGGGGGGGTTTGTGCTGTGGTTTGGGTGCTGAGGCCGACGCTTGCTGTTTTGGGGGGTTGTGCTGGGTTTTGGGTCTTACTGGGCTTTGTTTGGTTACAGAGCTTACCGCCGATGGTTTCATTATGCTTTTTACTAATGGTCTTATTTTCTCTTGCAGGAAATCAAGTTTGTGGCTCCAGATATAAATGACAGCTTTCATTTTGTACTTCAATTGTAAGTATCATAAACTCTATTGGTTCCTCAGGACCCCTGCTCAAGCTTTTCCCCAAATGTTTAAATAAAGTGCTTTTGCATTGTTTGGTAGGAAGGGAGTGCTGTGGGCAATGCTTTATGCTGGGTTATGCTGGGTTTGGGTGCGGTGGGCGATGCTTGGTGTTTTGGGGGGCGGGGCTGTGCTGGGTTTTGGGTGCTGTGGGCGACGCTTGCTGTTCGGGGGGGGGAGGGGGTTTGTGCTGGGTTTTGGATGTGGTGGGCGATGCGATGCTGTGTCTTTTGGGGGGGATGGGGAGGGTATGCTGGGTTTTGGGTGTTGTGGGTGATGCTTGCTGTTTCTTTTGTTGGGGTTGTGGCGGGTGACGCTTGCTGTGTTTGGCGAGGGGCGGTTTGTGTTGGGTTTTGGGTGGGACATGCCATTTTTACTGGGTTTTGTTTGGTTGCTTGCAGAGTTTGGGGTGGGACGGGTGGACGCTTGCTGTTTTTTGTGGGGGTTGCTCGTTTTGGGTGGATTGCTGGGTTTGGGTGCAGTGGGTGTGACGCATGCTGGCATGGGCAATGCTTGCTGTTTTTTGCGTGCTTGCAAAGTGACACTGATTTGGTTGCAATAACTTATTTTTCTTTTGCAGGCAATTGTTTGAACGTAAGGGGGCGTAAGGGTTTTTATGCTTGAATTATGTATCATAAAATGTTATGAAACACTAATGGTTCCCTCGATCTGTGCTCAAGCCTTTCTAGCAATATTTTATTGTTTTGCTTTTGCCTTGGTGTGGACATGGGGATGTTTGTTTTCTATTTTCTCTCTAAATGATTTTTCTCCACAGAACTGGGGTTTTTAAGTCGGCAAATAAGAAATGTCAACTTGCATTTAATGGTTTTTCAAATGAGTGATTTTTGTCCTGTTTATATATGCTTACATAAGCTTTGATGGTGCTGGACATTTGACTGTTTATTGATGCCATGTTTTCTGATAAATGTTTTGCTTTTTTTAATTTTTTTAATTAGGTTTGTGGTTTGACTAAATGAAACTGATTGAGCTTTTTTTGTGTTTTAGATCTGGAGGACCTCAACTGGATTCATATTTAAAGCAACCCCCATCTTTTCCACTTTTCATTTGAATACTGTCTGGGATTTGAACATTTGTTTTGAGTTCTGGTCAATGTTGGGTGGATGAGTTTGGCCTTGTGAAAATGTTCTGTCTCACTGTTTGTAAACCTATAAATATTGATTTGTCCTGGCGCCTTGTGACTGAAATGCTACCGACTATTGTTGGATGATCTGAACTAGTTTTGTCTGATCGAATCATGCAAGTTGTAACCATGTTAAAATTGGAGCTCCTGATTAAACGACCTCAAGCCTTAAAGCTGTTTTGTCCTTCTTTTGTCTATAATGTTAACATGCCTAATGATCGTACTCTGGTCGGTCTGTTTGCTTAATTTGTTCTCTTCTCCTACAAAACTCAGTAGGATCAGTCTCTTATGGCTAGGTTTCCTTTGCATTCAAATAACATCAGGCTTCTCTACTCTGATTTTCCTAATTTTTGGTTTGTCACTTAAATATATATTTTTTTTTTCTTTCTTTGCTACCTGTTTTTATTTTTGTATGTATGTATAAAATTTATTTTTATTTTTTTTCCCTCCACATCTGAACCAGCTCTTGCTGAGCAAAATGGCAAATGAAAGCGGGGTTTGAAATGAGTTCTGAACTTTCCCCTAGCTAATGTTTTAAATTAACCTTTACTTTTCTTGGCATTGTTAATCGAAGTCTGAAAGCACTGCATCTTCCTCATTTTGATCAATAGTCACTTGGTAAATAAAGGCTCCAAATCAAATGGTCGTTGCTGCAAATCTATTTATTTAAAGTTGGATTTGGCCTGGGATTTGCAAGAAATCCTCATTTTTACTCTCGCGTACAATCTGCAAATGGTGAAACTGATTTTTGGCATTGCTCTTTAAAATGAAAGCTGTGCATAACACAAGTCGGACAACCCTTCTACACTAACGTCCTGGTTTTAAATAAAAGTACAGGAACTACTACAATTTAAAAATAAAAAGCATTGTGAAAACCAAGGTAGGTGCTCAAGTACAAACTAAAATTAGGTCATTTTTTTTTTAAGCAGCATGACTGGTTGGTTAGCGTTATCTGGCAACCAGATTGCCACAGCTTAGTATCTGTAAATGATCAAATAGTAAATGATCACGCTTCAGGTTTTTTTTTTTATTTATTTATTTATTTTTTTTTTTTTTTAATTGCGTTCATATTGAATCACTATTGTAACAATTTGCCTTTTAAATGAACAGAATAAGTGTGTGACGTTAAACAAAGCTTTGCAGCCTCATGCTAGAATTACATTTTTATTCGAGCAGGGGTTTTGCTCCTACAGGCCAAGTGCCTCCAGGTTCCTTTTGTTGTTGATGATCTTGCATGGCTGGATGTAGTCAGCCTCGTCAAATTCATGTCCCAGTCGCTCCAAAAAGAAGGCGCGAAAACGCGTGCGCCTGCCGTAGCAATCCTGGCGAAGGCAGCGGAAGCAAAAATCATAGCCGCAGTTTGAACACTCGATGTTCGGGCAGCCTCTACCATCGTGTGTCAGCATGGCCTTGCATCCAGGACAGGCCCTGAAATAGGGACAGCCCTTCACCGAGGACTTGGAGTCGCTGATCAGCTCGACAGTGAGCAGCGCGGCACGTAGGTCGCAGTTCGGCTGTCGGCAGGAGGCGTGGGCCGAGTGGCCGGTGGGCCATTCTCTCTGACACGCCCAGCAGAACCGATAGATGCAGCCTTTTGATTTGGAGCACGGGCGGCACACAGCGCACTGACCCTCCAGCTTCAGGACGTCTGATTGTTGGCATCTGGGGCACTGGAGAAGAGAAGGGGAAATGGCCGACAAAGGCTATTTTTAGCTATATTATCTTTAGATCACAAGTGCATTCTTAAATTCGTTTTTCAAAATCGACTGGACAGCCTACTGAGAAGAACGAAGACATACACCGTTCTGTCCATGATCGTTTGGATATACAAATCTCATTTCAATGAAGGGGGGACCGGTTAAACCATAAATAAATCAGAATATTGAGGATTTGTAAATCCTTAAATACGCAGCGTTCCCTAGCTTACGTTCCAGGACCATCCGCAATAAACGAAAATCCGCGAAGTAGAGACGCTTTATTTATTAAAGTCTTTCTGCACTATTTTAGCCGTAGAACTTGCAGAACATTTGGGTGGCTTGAATGAATTCAATTTATTAGTAAGCAAACACAAACCGCAGACAAACACCTCATCCGCTGAGTAAATCCTAATATTTGATCATTTATAACATTCCTTTACTGTTATTGTTGTTGAATTAATATTTTTAATATATAAATTTTGTGATTTTTATTTATTTTTTTTATGTAAAAGTTCCGCAAAAACCCGCGACGCAGCGAAAATCTGCGCTATATTTTTCCCATTCATGTTTTTCCATTCACCCGCGAAAGGTGAACTGCGAAGTGGCGAGCGAACGCTGTATATCGAATTGAATACGCTACAAAGACAAGATAATATCAAAGTAATATCCGTTGATGTCCGTAATATGCGTTTAATGCAGTGCCGCCTGACGGAGCGAAAGTCACCGACATGCAATGTTGGTTTTCCGACCCGCCGCTTACTTGCAGAGATTTCTCCAGATTCCCTGAATCCTTTGATGGTATTCTGGACTGTAGGTGATGAAATCCCTAAATTCCTCGCTATTGCGCGATGAGAAACGTTATTCTTGAACTTCTTGCTCATGCAGTTGTTCACAAAGTGCCGAGCCCCGCCCCATCCTTGCCTCAAATTCAAAATGAGTGAATAGTTGCAAAATAACAAAAAAAAAGTTTATCCGTTTGAACACTGAATAGCTTGTCTTTGTGGCGTGTTCAGTTGAATATGGGTTGGAAGGTTGTACCCAACGTCTCAACTTCATTATAATTGGAGTTGTGCATGTAAATTTGATCTGTTACTGGTAGTATATACTGTTTTTGTGACCTGGGATTAATGAAACCAGTATGACACCAGTATGAAATACCTTGCAAGGCTACGTTGTAAATGTCGATTGATACAGACCCACCCGAAGTTGTGGTCACTTAATATTGGATCCTATTCTGTATTGGTGAAGTGCTACTAATGAAATGTGAGGTGAGGTGAGGTGAGGTAGTACGGGTGTAATAAAGTACATGTCCGTATGACATGGGTGGGTGTACTGTGTGATTGGGGTTTTATTCGGGAATGAACATAAAGATAGTCCGATAACGCAAAAAAAAGACTTGGAAATGGTACTTCAGTGCTATACAATGATTAGATGTAAACATAGTTATACAAGCTGAACTCACCTGTGGCTTTGACGCTTGAGCGCTCATGGCTGGCTCTACGTTGTTGCTCTTATACACAGACCTAAAAGCAGGAAAACAAATAATACAGGATACTGGACTATGGACCAGAAGGCCAAACTAACGCCACTGTTAGGATCATAAGGATGTAGCAGGTGGGCAACGCCGCTGCCTCACAGCGAGAAGATCCCCTGGCTCCTTTCTGTGAGGAGTCTGCATGCCCTCCCTGTGTCTGCGTGGGTTTACTCCGGGTACTCCGGTTTCCTCCCACGGTCTGAAGACTCTAAAATTGGCCCTTGATGTGTGACTGTGCGTGTGTGTGTGCGAGCCCTACGATCGATTGTCGCCCTGCCATCCTCGGGTTGTTCCTAGGATGGGCACCGGCTGGCCCGCGACCCGTGTGGATTAAGTGGAAGCTAATGGATGGATGGACGGATGGATGGATGGATGGATGGATGGATGTAGCGGGTGTAAAATCACTAAATGACTAGAGTAAATTGAACCAGCATTATAAACATAAACAAGACACGTTCAAGCATTACGCGATTCAAAAAGCATCTCGTAAGCATCTTCGCAGT
Source organism: Parotocinclus haroldoi (assembly GCA_034779995.1). Lineage (NCBI taxonomy): Eukaryota > Metazoa > Chordata > Actinopteri > Siluriformes > Loricariidae > Parotocinclus > Parotocinclus haroldoi. The sequence continues at coordinate 9,892 of JAUZST010066104.1, read as the reverse complement.
CGTTCCAAAACACGTTCTCCGAGCAGCAAACGTAGCACCCAATGGATAATTAAGGTTTTCTTAGCTATTTACCTCAGCCGCCCTTAAACACTCGAACACAAGCACTCTCTTCGGTTAAAACCCACTCCAATAGCCTTTTACGTTTGACGGTTTTTGCGCTTGACCTTTTTGTAAGATCATTTCAGAACTCAGATCTGTTCAGCTCAAATAAGACCCTAGGTGAAACTTGTCTCGCCTCACCTTCAGCGTCCAAACGCTGCGTCCAACACCAGTAGGAGGTGGATAGCGGCCTTAAAAGTCAAAGCAAGATCAACAAAATAAACTTAGTACCTTTATCTTCTCATTCGAGACCGGACTGAAGTACCTCTCGCTCAGCTCTGTGATGAGAAATCAGTAAACACGGAAAGAAGCTGCAAAAGAAAGGGGAATTCTCACAGGATAAATGCTTTCACTTTCATTTTTAGCAAAGCCTATCTGTTGGGTTCACGCTCTAAGCCGGTCGACCTTCTCTGAAAAAAAAGAACTCAAATCTACTTGTGTAATAATAGTAAACATAAAAATAATAATTAATCATAATTATTTGTTACTAATCCTCCTTCTAATGGCCCACATAAGTGACAGACTATGAAGTTAAATAGCAGACAAACAAAACCAAAACCACCAAGCGCAGCCTTTATATATAATATGGAAATATAATAACATGTCATATATGAACACATTACCGTGCTACAACTGCTGGTTTGATTTAAATTAGGGGACCGTCCTTTTAAAACAGACACTCAATTTCACTTTGTGACCAGACCTCCTGAATATATCTCTCTCAGTGGATGTGTTTCAAAACATTCGTTCTTTTCAAAACCAGCAATTAAATTATTTTAATATGTCCAGTTATTTTTTAGGGTGGATTACCCAGTAAGTATGTGCCCCAGTCTAGCTTAGAAAAGAAAATAAGCAACTGGAATATATTACCCAAAAACATGTAGTTTCAGCAGAAAACATATATCGCTCAAGTGTTTTTGTTTTTGTTTTTGTGTGTGTGTGTGTGTGTGTGTGTGTGTGTGTGTGTGTGTGTGTGTGTGTGTGTGTGTGTGTGTGTGTGTGTGCGTGATGTACTCATGTTGTATTGATATTGGTATAAAAGCGACCCAGTGATAATATGACATGATAATGTTATAGAGATAAAATGTACTTGATATTGTACACTGCTTACAAAAATTAAGGGATATTTACTTATGGGGATATTTCATTTTGAAGTATCCCTTGTTTTTTTTTTGAGCAGTACATTAGGAAGCAATTTAATAAGATGTTTCTCCCTAACCTAATACCTAATACTTAGAACATTAAATACATTAAAGAGACTTTGCTTGCAATTAAATTAACTGTTTAATATTGTCTTAATTTTTCTCAACTATTTGAAATTTACAAGAATATTAATTTTATTAATTGTACTCTTTTATGTGTATGATATTAAATATGCTAATTGTATCCCATAAAACCTTTATTAAAACGTTATGCATATTGATCCAGGCGTATGTTTTACGACATCTGATTAAGATACTTTTAACAAAACTCCGCCTAATAAATATTGGTACACTTTTCAAAACGGTTGGTTACTCACATGCTTCTAAAGAATCGATTCTTTGGCAGGTCTCTTTAAGGTGCACGTGCGGAGATACACTGCATTAAAAACCATCTTGATCCAATAGGTAGGTACGGTGACATCTTGTGTGAAGTAAAGCTTCACATTTACATAGCTAGATGATCTAGAGGAAATGTGTTTCAATAAGTAATAACGTGTAAGAATTGACTATTGTTAATCACCAGTGAATTACGTTCTCATCCGGTCACAATTACATTTATAGTATTTGCATTCAGGTACTCTATTATCTTCTAATCCCCCTGTTGAACAACATAATACGAACAGTAAAGTAAGCGACTATATGGCCAGCGATCTAATACCAGAGAAAAAAGAGAAGAGAAAAATAAAACTCTTCGATCTTTGCTGTTCTCCCTAGTAAAAACTATTGGGCACTAAGATAAACATTTGTTTTCCTCCGTCATGATAATTAAGGAACGTATTAAACTGGCTCCGAACGCGATTACAATTACGGCTTAAACAAATGCCCGAGTTTAGCGGTTAGGGAGTGAACCGAAAAGTACACAAATTCTAACAGCACTTGAATGTAGCATCCATAAATTCAAATTAGTTCCTGAGGTATTATCCACGGCGCGTGGATCTGAAAACGTATAAAAGTCGAACAGAAAAAAAAACGTTGGGACCGTTTCTGAGCTGAGCGCGCTTAAATAGACACTAACGGATAAATTAAGTTAAAAGGTAAGTTAGCTGTATTTTTTAATTAAATACGGATATTCCTCGCAGTTACGAATAAATAGTTATGTTCATACTCAATGCTGAAAACGCTTTATTTTGAATCAACTTATTTTATTACTTTACAAAAAGAAAATAAACGACCTAGTGCTAGTTCTGCTAGTTTTAACAAATTAGCTTGGTTTTTAACAAGTCACCGGTTCGTATTCTGTACGCTTGTAAATACAGTAGTAGTCAATGCTATTGCTTTGTAGGATAGTAATTAAAAATAGAAATAAGATGATATCTGCCAACTGATGACAGCCTCCATTTGGCCAGTTTAAAACAGTCGTGTTTGCTGTGTTAACCATTCTTGTGCTTTTATGTCGGCCCCCGTTTTGTTCGAATCAAACATAGTTTCCTTACACTTGGAAGCATAATTCACCCTAAAATGTGATTACAGTCCTCTGATTTTATTGTTTCTATAACATGTTCAAGACATTAATTCCAGGAGGGAGCAAATCATTAGTATGCCTTTCTTTAAGCAGTAGAGTCCTCTTTGGCCTTTGATCATACAGGCATATTTTGTTCATATAGTTTGAGGGTCCAGATGTCTTCAGGCCAGCCAGAAGTTCTTTGAATGTTGTATGTGGTGACATATTTAAAACTTTCATAGGGTTTTCACAACAATGTTCTTCTTTTTAATACATTCTGGAAGGTTCTTGACATGTATAGCAAAGTTCTCAATAACATTTTGAATGGTCAAAGACATGATGCCAAGGACTTGGAAGATAATCTTGTTTCCTTACGGTTCTTTTAACTGGAAATAATTGCATTTCTGGTTTGGATAGCTCTCATCTCTGGTATCAGAGCCATCATTCAAAGGCCAAAAAAATCCATGCAAGTGCTGAAGAGGTGGGGCCAGGTTAATTTCAAATTAGTTTCTTAATATTATTTAATTTCTTGTTAAATCTAGGTTATCTGAGTTCTGATTCAAACTCAGCAAAGGGTGCCACAACTTTGTCTTTGATTTTTTTTTTTCTTTCAGTTTTGTATTCATTTTTTCCGTTAAATATGAGTTTTATTATTGTTGTGTGTTTACTGTATCAAACATATGTACTGTACAAGCAGTCTAACTAAACACTTATTTCAGGATGTATTTCACTTGGTGTTCTTAGTATTTAGGGGTGCCAACAATAAATAATACTGCCATATAATTTATACAATTTCACAATGTTTACAGTTGTTTCTTTTAATACCCGTGTTTAAAGCCAGTTGTACAGTTTTTTTTTTTTTTTATATCAAATGAAACTCTACTTTCTAGAACACTGTAACTCATAGCAATTAAAATATTATCTTTAAATGTGAATATGAAAATTGGATTTCTATTTTATTGTAGTTAGTAGATATTATAGGAAGTGTAATTGAAGTTTGGTTTTAGTTTTCTTATTTAATGGCAGTGTATTAACTGATTTCAGTTATCTACAATGTATTGTTAATAGTTGCACTGGAATTCTTACATATTTTCAGTTTAACTTTAGTTTAATCAACATATAGTCAGATATAAAGATTTTGTTTTGATTTAAAGATTTATGTTAATATATTTAAATGCTGTACTTTAATTTGTTTATATAAGAGGCAAATATGGTTATAAATATAATTTAGTCATAAATATATTGCAACATCTTAAGATGTACACGTAGTTGTTAGCTTATGGTTGTATTATGTGTGTGGGCCATTTACAACAGGGTGATAGTGAAATGGGTCTAAAATTGGTCTAGATGTGCACCAGGTGAAGGGTTGAAGGGTTTTTAAACATCTGTTACTGTAGTAGTAAGTACTATAGTAGGTTAGCAACCAGTAACAGACAGCAACATCAAGGACCAAGCACATATAATGATTAAATGGTGATTACAAATGTCCCCTACAAATTAATACATACAACAGTGCTGTGCATTCAGTAGACAGGTTGATAAGCGTGTTAGCACTTAAAACCAAACGCACCAGTGCTGTGACTAAACAATACCAACTAAAACACTTAAAATAGTATTTAGATAATACGTTTGTAAATCTTTGAAAGCCAAAGTGTAAATAATAAAATAGTTGTAGATAAATTGTTTAATGCATATTATTATTTCATATTATAACACAATTTAGCAATTAGCGAAAAATTATATCTTCTGATTGTTTATGTTTTCTGTTAGTAGACAAGTTAGTTCATTCTTACTGTGTATCATGTTTCAGTATGGAAAGGGCATTCAACTTCAAGCTGTTAGTTCCTCCAAGAACTTGCACAGGGCAGGTCTCAGCTGTGAAGCCTCAAGAGTCTGGGCTGTTTGAGAACAATGATAGTTTAATGTCAACAATACAGGCAAGTAAACAAATATTAGGCTGCACTTCATGTGGTAAAATGAGGTAATTCAGGGTGTCTATTTTATACAGGGTTTCAATAAATGCTTTGATAAGGAGCCCAGCATGGTGTTTTCAAATACCAACATGGTTTTGCCCACAAAGTTCACAAGAGCAGGTAAAGGCAGAGATTGAGGTGCTTTTCATTGTATTAAATTGTAAGTCAACCCTAATTTTTATGACCAGGTTTAAGAAGAAGTTATTAGGCCAAAATTATTCAAATGTTAATAATTCCTCAATTTAAATGTTTTTAAAGAGGTTACAAAGAAAATTGCAGTGCAGCCAGTGGAGAAAGAAGAGGTGTGTATAGTGTTCTATTAGTGTCTTATTATATGATCAATTATAAGTAATTATTTTTTTTCCTGCAAATAATTGACAGGTGCCATTACGTTCCCATCAGCTCTGTTCCAAGCTATTTGAAGAAGCTGAGAAAATTAAAGCTTGGAAGCTGAAAATGGATTTAGATATTTCACAAAAAGATAGGAAGCTTTGGGAGAATAGAAGAACTATTGAAACTCAACGCAAAGCCATTCAAGAACTTCAGGTATTGGCTTTAGAATTGTTAATCTGGTGTCCAGTTAATACTTCTACATTTTAAAATATTCCATCATTATTTTTTACAGTTTGAAAATGAGAGCCTCAGCATGAAATTAGAGGAGCAACTCAATGAAAATGAAGATTTGAGGAATAAGTATGTATAGTGTGCATTTTAAGTTCGCAGTTGTGAAACGTAGAAAAAATTTGAATATTTTTTATGCGCAGAAATAATGCAACACGGAATTTGTGCAATATTCTGAAGGACACGTTTGAAAGGTCCTCTGAAAAAATGAGTCTGAGTAAGTGAATCTTTGATTTGATTCGATTGATTCAATTCAAAATTATTTGATGTGTAATTTAATTAGCAGTTTATTTTGCAATAAAACAAGTTTGGTTTGGTTTGTTGTTTTTAGTTGAAGCGGAACGAGACGAAACGCACAACCTTTTCATACAGAACCATGAAAACATTCAGGTGATTTATGTATTTATTTATTTATTTTTTGTTTGTTTTCCCCCAGAGTAGAGACATTCGTGATGTAATACTTCTGTGTTCTAGTATGCTAGCCCACATCCACCTTAGTCTCAGCAGTGCTTTCTGCCTGACTGCACAGTCACAATTAACTGTGTCTGAAGGAAGGAAAGCTGGACTAGGAATCATTGTCCTGTTGCTGCAAGAGCAAACTGTTAACCTGTTGGCCGTTCAAGATGCCAGAGAAAGTAGCAGATGTACTGTATTTAGCAAGCATATAAAATTTGCACGGAAGAATTATCTACTTGTTGTCACTGCCCCCTGGTGGTTGGAGTGGTTGGATGCACTCGCTGTATGAAAGCATTTGTTTGCCTGTGGTCCTCCTTACTGGCAAAGGTTCTGTGTAATGTGGGAAATGTTGAGAAGCTGAAGATTTGGCCAGTACCTGTACTTTGAGCAGAATGTGGGGGCAGCAGTTAAAATAATAACGATCACCAAAGTCATATGTTCTAATTTCAAGCATATTTGAACTGGTCGTGAAGTATGTTCATGACGAAACCTACGGTTTACTCCACAAATTTTTATGACACTGGATTTCTATACATAGATTCATTGATCTTAGTCTTTTAAACTTTAGATTAGTTTGATTTAAAATTTTGGTGACCTTTGTAACACAGAGGATGGTTGCTGCATTTGAAAGCCTTCGTATGCAAGCAGAGGCTGATCAGCAAGAACTGCTGAAAGGTGAATAGAGATGAAAACATTTATGATTTTGTTTAAATGTAATAAACTTGAGCTATGTTCTCATGTGTAATAATATAGCCTTTTGTTCTGAAATTTTTTGCATCGTCTGTTTGTATCACATAGGAAGAGAAGTCCTTAAACAGCTTGATGATCTTAAACTGAGGTTTGAAAATGAATATCACATTAAGGAGGAGGAGGTGAGTGGTGATTATTATTATTATTAATTACTATTATTATTAGGTTTTCTGTCATTGCATGCAGAAGGCACTCTTGTCACCGCAAAAGTTTTTAGAACAAAATCACAGTTTGGCCTACTACGTCATCTGACTTTTGTTTCGTTATTGTTTCCAATATGCATGTATTTTAACGCAAATTTACATAATCAATTGTTGTGCTGAGGTCTCCAAATTGGAAGGAAAGCTAAGAGAAAAGGAAAGCCATATTAAAGAAATTTTACTCAATCTTGAAGAGATGCAGAAAAGATTTGATGAACTGCAAGAAAGTTCAAGTATGTTTTCACTGTGAAAAATAAATGAAATCACAGTAATTTGTGCTTTGTGTTAAATTGTCAAATTTTAATTCACTTATTTAGAGCAGCAACATGAATTGATACAGACTTCTAAACAAGAACAGAGAGAACTCCAGGAAAAACTGAAAACGACAGAACAGCTCAAATTTGAGACTGAGGTTTATGCTTTATACTATATATATTCTTTATAAAGAAATGTATGTATTTGAATGTTGTTCCGCTAAGCATTTCAGAATACATGCATAATTCTAAATTATTTATGTATAAATTATATATTGAAATATTTTTCCAAAGAAAAAACAGGAATCTTTGGCTAATACACTTAAACAAGCAAAAGAAGAGTACATAAGGAATCTTCAAGAGAAAGACATCAAACTTGAAAAACTAAATAATATTAAAGACCGGCTTGCACACCAACTTGATGAGATGCAAATGACCGTAGACTCTTTGCAGTCTTCTTTAACATGTGAAAAACACAGGTAGGTTGGCAGAGACTTCATACTAATACTGAGACAAATTTAAGCTGCAAGAAAAGGTACCTGTGACTAACGAACAGATGTGTATTAATAACCTAGTTTATCATAACATCATAATCTCTTTTTAAAGGGTTCAAGAACTTGAATCCGAGCATAGCTCAGTACATGAGGAACTCCTGAGAAAAAACACAGAACTAGGTATGCAAATGTTATTTAGATGAGAACTTGTATGATGTTTCCCTTTGCTAAACTGTGTGTGCACCACAGGGAAAATAAAAGAAATGAAAGATGAATATGAAAACCAAATACAAACTCTGATATATGAAAAGGTATGTATAATTCTTACAAAACTTGATATTGGCATTTTCACTGATAACTTGTAGCTAATGGTAGTTATTTTACAATGAAGCAGATACAGTTGAATGCTCTTAATTCATCAGAGGCAAAGGCAGCGGGTGAAAAGATTATTCAGCTTACAGTGGAACTTGAGGAAAAACAAGCAGAAATAAACAAACTAAAGGTAAAAGGGTTACATCAGTATGAATACCAGTAATTGTATATGGATAAATATGTTCAATTGTATCTAAGTTTAGCCAGTAGCTTATGAACCTTCAGAACTGAGCTCAGTCACTATAAAGAAACATGTATTTTTCACATTTGTGTGTTCTTAAGAATAGTATTTATATTATACAAAGAAATGTCAATTTCAATATCCATTGTTATACTATTAATAAAAGAACATCCGTTTCTTAACATAATTTAATACAAATATTTGCTGTAGAATTTTGTGATATGTGTAGAATGTAGAAGGTGCTTAATTTCAACTTTATTTTATCTGACAGGAAAAATTGGAGCTTACTACAGCTGAAAATAAAAACATAGCGATTAAACTGAGAGATGCCATAAATGAGCAAAACCTGTTAAAGGAGCAGGCTCTTTTAAAAGAGGTACGAGTACTCTACGCTTCTCTTGATTAAACTAAAATGTTAAAGCATGTACTACATTCTACACTTGTGTTTTATCAAGGTTAAATTACAAGAGGTTGAAATGCAGTTGTCAGAAGCACAGAAGAATGAAACAGAATCATCCAATAATATAAAAATATTGGAAAAGGATGTCAATCATTACAAGTAAGAACAAAACATCTAGAATCTAAATTACTACTTTAGGCAGGCACAGGTTCTAAACTTCTGACCAGGGAATCACAGATCAGTATGACTTGGACACAAGGAGTACTGGGACACCTTAACCTCTGGTAAAGTAAGGTTTTTGGTGGACCCCCTGGCTTTGTAGTTTAGGTTGTACATTTTCCAGTCGCTGAGCCTTATTCATGAAACCTTTGTAAAAAATAAATAAATACATTTACAAGCTAACTGGATGTAAATGATGTGTCCAGTGGACCTTCCTGAAAACTCTGATACATTTACAAATGCTGCTTAAACACCATATTTGTTAGTAGAATGTCTGTGAATGAATTTGGGTCGTTCAGAAATTGGGTGTGCATGCATTAATTTTCACATTAATTTTGGTGAACAATTACCATAATCCAAAGCATATAAAGCCCACAAACTCAAAGAACAAATTTGACTAGTAACATCAGCACCCTCAATGAAATGCTCTAGCGTGATCTTCTAACCATGATCCACATAATCCAGTCTAGTAGATGGCAATAATGCACAAATATGGTAGGCAAATTGCCATAAATGCTAAAAGATAAAGAATAAACTGGGGCTTGATTATAGATATTGTATTAATTTATTTTGTAATATAATAATTAATATACATAAATGCTTTATTTATAATATAAATATATGTAGACGTATGTCAGTCCATGGGTGATTTCATTCACCAGCCTCAGTGTTGCTGCCACATTGAAAGGATGTGCTGAAACTATTGGCCTCAGTGGCTATAAAGTTTTACTTTATTTCACTTATGGAGCATGTAAAGCACTTGTTTGGTGTGTTCGTGTTTTGCTAGAGTAGAGGACACACAAATGTACAAACATCCAAACTTCTCTAAATGGCAGGCTGTATTATTAAGCAGGGTACTTACGACTTGACACTTGGTGCCTTCCTGTCAGATGTTACATACTCTTTCCAAGTGGTCCGGACAAGGTGTAAATTTTGTTCATATTTACATATTAACGTTTTGGGAACAATTTACAGGCAAATTCTGCTCGAGTTGCATGAATGAGGCCCTGTATGTGCATTATCTAATTTTTCCCAGGGTTGGGTCTGCAGTTGTCATGTGACCAGCTGTGTTAATATCTGAATTTATTGATACTTTTTATTACGCACTCATTAAGTTTGATTGCTATAAATTTAATAGTATTTGTTGGATTCAATTCAAAGCTGGATTCAATGTAACATTTCAGGTTCTTAACCACAAGTCTTAAAATTAACAGATTAAAACATGCTATA
>JAUZST010066093.1:0-22459 GCA_034779995.1 Parotocinclus haroldoi | reverse complement strand
ATAGTCTTGCTCAGGGATCCAACTGTGGCAGAAGTGGGACTTGAACCCTGGACCTTCTGGCCCAAAGTACAGTGCCTTAAGCATAGGCCACCACAGTCCCATAATACTCAGACCCCTGTACCCCCATTAAATATAAGTATTCTGTCAATGTCTTAAATCTAAGCAAATAACGCATTGTAGTGATTTTTACACATAGTCAGTTAGTTTAAATGTTAAATGTCAGACAATAGTTGGCTGTAACCTAACTATTTATTTAATATTATGCTTAAACCTAATACATCTTAATCAGGCAGAGTTTTTGGGTAGTGGGGAATGGTTCAATACCCTGTGAACATAAGCGAGGCTGCTGAGGAGAAGCAGTTCCGGTCAACCTGGATTTGCAATGCGAAAGTCAGGTGTTGCAGTTCCAGGACCCTGCAGTGGACTGGTGGCCCATCCTGTGAGCATAATGAATTATTTATTAGGAATTAATTTATTATCGTGTTTCATGCCTAAACACGACCACGAATAGCTTTTCATAATGTAACTTACCCATGTGCTTTATCATGATGACATTCTTTGACCTGTGTGGTTCCAGAAATAGGCATGTGAAGTCAATTATGAACTCAAGCATATTTTCAATATTATTTAAAAAAAAAAAACTAATTGTAAGGAAGAAACCTCGGGAGGATCAAAACTTTAAAAAGAGACCCATCCTGAAGAATTCCTGAAAAAAGTTTGCAGTGTGCCATTGTCCTTCTGAAAGAGGCCACTGCATTAAGAGATTTCCACTGCCATGAAGGAGTGTATTTGGTCTGTAACAGTGACTAGGCTGGTGTTATGTGTCTTGGTATTAACGACTTGACCAGAGGTTTCTCAGCAAAACGTTGCAGAGCATTACTGTTACCTTTACCTGTTTGCTATCGAACAGCAAATATCTAAGCATTATTAATTTGATTAATTCACCTTCAGTTTTTGGTAACACTGTGCTAAACGGGCTGATCATGATGTTTGTGGGAGATGTGGTGTTCTGTGCAGACATAGTTGTAACCACACATTACAGCTGATAGTTTTCTCACCTTGTAGGAACTACAGTCTAAATGCCGGGCTAATACATGCTTTGATTTGTTTACATGCTTCACAGTGGTGTGATGTTCGTCATCAAGAAGGAATTTAAATAGTCTAGGTTTAAATTATCACTTTCAACTCAGTCACCAAAAGCACTCTTAATGAGAAAACCATAAGGGTTCAGCGTGAGAAATAAATGTCCAATTGCTGTTTCTGTATGGTCAAATTGTAGCGCAAACTAATAAATAAATAATGCATAAATAACATGCGTTATAATTAAACCTTGTAATAATTTTTAAATAAATTATATTCAAAATATGCTGTAAAAGTACAATAATATATATTATATATAATACATATATATATAAACATTAATTAATTAATGAGTAAATCTTATAATAATTTTTATCTAAAATGAACTATACTAAAGTTTAGTTACAAATTATTTACAGGTTAAATTACTTTAAGAGAATGACTATTAAAATCCTATCGCCCAATGATATGGTAAGGTTACTGTCACCTGTGGTAATGAACCTTGTTTGCTGACTGGATTTGTTTTTAAGGAAATCAGATTATGGTCTATAATGGCTAATCAGGATCATCTCAAATACCACGTACAGCTGGCCCTATGCAGGCCTCATCAGATCCAATAGTCTAGAATCTGCACTGCAGTCCAGTCAGATACACAATTCGGTATAATAGGCTGACTTGTGTGTTTCATTACCATGCAACAGCAGGGCAGGGCTAGGATCACGCATAAGGTTGTGAAAGCATGCATCCTCTGGGATTTTCATTTGACACCTCAGCATACAGAGCAATTGCCTGTTTATCTCATGTGGATCTGCAGACATGTCTATACTGGTCATGGTTTTCTAAAATGCTTGTTAAAACACACACTCCTACTCCTCAGTGCTGCACTGACAACCATGTTTTCATTGTGTTTGCTGTGAGTTAAAATCATGTAGTCCTGTAGTTTAATCTGTGTTTTATGACCAATATTAATTGTAGGATATTTAAAATAGTATATTTGGTTAAGAACTATTTGTATGTTGTCTGTGCAGTAACGGTAATAGGTCGTAAAGTTTTAATGTATTAAACGTGCTGGAGAACACTTGTGTACCTTGGTTAAGGATCTCCCAGAAGATTAACAGTGGGATTCCTGTTATAACATACAAACAGGGTCATCATCAAGTCCATTTCACTGGGACAGATGACCCAGTAAAATCCTGCTGTGCCCCAGTATAATCACAACATTAAAAAGTCAAATTTATCCCTGATTGCTAAGCAAAACTACAGGATATGCCATGCAGATTCACTACAGACTACGTTTCCCATAACGCCCCATCATGGTTCCAAAATCTTGAGTGGCTAATGCTTATGTAACTATATATATTATTTAACCACTTATTAACTAAGAATCTAACCAAAGTACATATTAGACCACAAGGCCTTCATTAAACTAGTAAAGGTATCAGTTATGTTAGCATAAACAATATTCAACCAATACAATTTAGTGTTAATGATTTCACATCCACGGCAGAGAAATACCCACTTCAGTGTTAAATTGCTTAATCTATTTAATATTTAACAGACCTATTTTTGCACAGTTGCGTTTTTATATCTGATTGCCAAACAAAGGGGTTTAGCTGTACCCCTTTAAATTCCATGTGTGCCCTGGTCCATCAAGAAATCTAGAAACGCCCCTAGACAACTGGTCAAAGGTTTGACTAAAGTCACAGTGGTGCTTCAAGGTTTGTAAACACCATGATGTTTCTGCATAAATATGACTTTATTTGAAGGTGAATCAGAGTCAAGTGTTTTAAATCAGCTAGATGACTATCATGTGTGAGTGAATACCATATTGCAGTTAAGGAACAGGAATCTCTTTCACAACAAATGTTTGTGTAAGTGTATTCTAAGAATCTCAGAAAAGAGTCGTTCATGTTCATTAGGCTGTGAAAGGCTAATTAAAACCATTATCCTTTTCAGGAGTGGTTGACCAACAAAAGCCATACCAAAATAAAAGAATGTAGTAGACTGTGAGGCCACAAAGGCAAATAAAGGCCTCTACCACAATGGTTAATGCTCATGTACATTATACCACCATCAACATGCCACTGAACAACAATAGTGCAAAAAGAATCTCAATGCTTTCCGGAAGAACATTGCTGTCTGTCTACAGTTGTATGCAAGATCAAACATGAATAGGTGTACAATGATTAATTGACTTTGTCGACTAAAATCAACTACCACTCAAAGGCAAATATAATGCTCACAAAAATTAGGGGATATTTCAGATTGAAAACTAAGAGGATCACACAAGTACTGCTGGACAGTCTGATACTGTTCATGCTCCATCGCTGTCACAGTGTTTTTGTAGTCTTGACCATACACCCTACTGAACAGTCAATGTTGGGGCGTTCTTGTCCAGTTTGACATGCACCCCATGAACATATGGCTTGCTACTCAATCATAATAATAGTTTTCATCTCATTTGCTTAATCAAACAGCTTTTTTGACTTTTATTTGCTCTTCTGATGACTTTATAGTATGTGTGTAATAATGAAATAAATCAAAGTTTTCTTTTTTAATCACTTGATTCATTTTGAAATATCCCCTAATTTTTATGAGCAGTGTATATTGGTGGTTGATTAGTCAGTGAAAAAGCAGTTGTCAGTTCTATTTGTAAATCCAACCCGAGTTGGAGTACATCGTACAAGTTGGAGTATCTAAAGCGCAAACCCTTATGTTGGTGACTTGTACTAATGTTAAAATCATCCTACTTCATGGTATGAGCTGTAACATTTTCTTTTTTTCAAAATGCATATTTTCTTAAATCATTATAGCATTGAAGCAGTGATGGACTGTAACTGTTATTCACAATAAACCTGCTTACATACCAGGTAACATTTAAAACATGGCATTGTTGTCTTAATGTCAAGGTCACAGGTGCCAGCACTATTTGATGAAGATAGGAAAACTTTTGCAAACAGTTTTCTATTTACATTTATGTCATTTAGCAGACACCCTTTTTCAGAGCGACTTACAATTAATACAGTCTTACATTCCAAGCAATTGTGGGTTAAGGGTCCTGGACCTTGTGGTCCATAGTCCAGTAAATTAACCATGGTCCCTTTTTGCCACTATTTGCCTCAATGAATGTTCTCGAAAACCTACATACATTTTCAAGACGTCTCCACAAACATACAGGAAATTATACAGAGGGTGTGTGTATATAAATCGGCTGCGACTGTATGGTTAATCCATCCACCCATACACACACACACACACACACACACACACACACACACACACACACACACACACACACACTTGAATCGGGTTAATTGGACCACCTGCCACTTATTTGGGCCAAATACTAAAGTACAGAAACAAAGAACGTGAGAACAAATAAGAAAAAGAAGCCACAAGTCGCCACTTAGAGTGGATACAAAGCGGGTCAGCAAGATATGGGAGGATTTTTGGGATCCCTGGGAGAATGTACTTTTTATCAAAGGTCAGGAAATCCAAAAAGTTGTGTTGACAAGAGCAAAACCAGCGGGAGGTGAACACTCCCACAACGTTGACTGGAATTTAGTAAGAACTTGTTTTTTTGCAGTATTGTGCTTCATGCTGCTGTATACCTTGGTAAGGGCTTCTGATAACTGCTAAAAATGCAAATGCATTGTAATCGAAGTATCATAAGGATGGTGGCCATAGAGTGGGGACTATAACATAGGGAGGACATTAAGTAATAAATAGAACATGGAAGTTGGTAGATGCAGCAAGACCCAGGATGGACAAGGACATTAACCTCAGGATGTTTGGAATTTGCAAGTGTTCAGACCTTAATTCAATTGAGATGATGTGATGTAGCCTGAAGAGGGCTATTCATGCAGGAGGATACAATGGAATCAAATTCCTCCTTACCATTGTTCATGTATCATCAGCTGCTACAGAATAGCAGAACGTTATTGCCTGCCATAGGGTCAGGTAGTTTACATAGCTAGACGTTCCAGTGTGAACTGCAGATGATTAAGCAGGGCTTTTGGAAAAGGTATGAAAGTACACCTGTTTGTATTAGCTCTTCTATTGTGTAACCAATGCTGTTTTCTCACATCTAGTTGCTTGCTGGATTGTTCCTGGAAAGATATGGATAAGAATGTAAGCACGTACTGTGTGAGTGTTTAAAACTGTATGATTTGTAAAGCTTTTTATATTATGTGTGTAAATAAGAAAAATATTTGCCTCTATGAACTTTTTCACTCCATATTATGAATGAAAATACAGTTTTAATTACCTCAGAAATGTCTCTCACACTAATATAATGTTCATTTGTGCTACAATTGTCTGTTAGTTAAGCAATATTTGTAACATTTACGTCACACCCCAGTAACCTGAAATTGTGACAGTAGCACAAGCCAAACCACATAAAATCTTTTTATTTAACTGGCTGAAACTTTTTGATAAGATATTAAATCAGATTTTTTAAAATATTGATCTGAATTCTGGTTATTTTAATCACATCTTTTGACGTTTATAATTGTCACACCAAGCACTATTTTGCAGCTCTGTGATATCTGACTCCTGACGTCTGAGTCGCTTTCTCAACAAACAATTCTAGGGACTAATTTGGATGAAAGTACCCCCAAGAACTCTGGAGCATTTTTGGTTTGTATTGACACTGCCAGTGGGAATGCTGTGTGATGCTGAAGTGACATAAGTCATGCAAATTTGGCTTAGAATCCTGTTTTACTTCTTTTGTCGCATATACATTCAGTAAAGGCTGAACTTCACTGTTCTCCATTTATCTTTGTTTTTTCCCCCAGTTTTAAGAAAAGGACCTGTTGTTTATACAGCTACCAGGGTGCAGGTGTATTTTAAAATGTCACTTGTTCTTTGCAAGGCACGTGCATCTGACCCTTTCATTTACTGTCATTTAATTTAATATAACATAATAGTTGCTGCCATGTTATTTCTGGACCTTACTTCTATCACTCATCAGCTTGAAGTAGGAGCTAAAAAAGTACTATAAAAGAGTTATTCCAGTGTGAAAGAGCCTCTGGTATTTTAGTGTACTGTTGACAGTGAACACTAAGCTGCTTCTGCCCATGAATGCAGCTAGGGTTTTTTCTAGGACGCACATCAGTTTACCATGGGGATAGTTTTGTATTTCTGAATGGCTTTCATGTCAATATGCAGGGAAGTTTTTTATATTATTTTTCTTTGAATGTGTTTTAGTCGAAGTATTGTTATAGAGGGTAATGGCTGCTGCCTCTCAATGCAAATGGTTCAACTAACAAACAATGGAAAGTAGATCTGTTGACTTTTAACTACACACAAGCACTTGAATGACTAGCCAGGTAGGTATTTATATATAGATACAGTATTTTGACATGATTTTGATGCTTTCCCACAAAAAAACAGCTCAGTTTACAAAAAGCAATGAATGCAGTGTTTGCTGGCATCCTTCTGATAAGTCTCAAACAATGGCACTGATTGTGTTGGTCGAAGTGAGAAAGAGCATGGCCTTCTGGGATTGTTGCCTAGCATGAATCAGGACTTGTATTGTTACAGACTTGAGTGCTTAGACTTGTCCTATGGGTAAAAGCTTGCAGTTCGCAATGGACTCAACTGTTCAGTCTGGACTTTAACCTTAACATAGAGCAGATAAGTTCACCCTGGCTTTACAAGTTCACAGTGTTCTTGTTGAGCAGAGCCAAGCTGTAGAAGGTAAGACCTAACTTGGGGTTTTGTTTTATAAAGTTCCGTGGTGAGGAGGAAAACACCACATTTCATCTAACAGTGGTTTACTATTAAGTATTTATTCTAATGGACACTAAGGAGGTCAAGAAAGACTAAGCAATATGTAAAATGTTTGTGTGATCAAGACTGCATGTTCAAGATTTTACTCAAGTTTAGTGGTTCTACTCAGAAAGCTGAGCTTGTAAGGCTTTGTTTGTGGCCACACTCTGGAGCTTGTAGTAAACATGTAATTTGAGATGGTGCGATACTGTACCGCAGGAAAGACTTATTTTTCAGGTTATCAGCAGTGTCTTGTCTAATATTCACCCGTTTGATCATTACAACATAGAGTCGAAAGGATCTTTAGTGGAATGATATGTCATGAATCTAAACAAAATAATCCATAATACTGAAGTTTAAGGAAGACCAATATAAACATTTATATAATTATTGTTGTGCTTTGTGTCTTGAATTCAGTATTTTGGCAGTCCTTGGTCTTAGTTGCAGTGAACAAGATATGAGATATTATTGAACTATACAGTATATTATATTATTTGAAGTATTCACCTTGATCGACCAGTATATCAGATGCCTTGTAGACGTCGCTGGTCATACCACTACAGTGTCATTATTTAATGCCACCCTGCTGGCTAGATGGGCAGGCCATTATACCCTTAAATTAATGCCAGATTAGAGTGAACGAGCAACCTATCACGCATGTATTTGGACTGCGAGAGGAACCCAGGCAGACACTGGGATTGAACCCGGGACCTTCTGGCTGTGAGGCAGCATTGCTACCCAACGAGCCACTATGCCGCCGATTAAAGTGTTAAAAAAGTAATATCTGCATTATGTTGAAACTTGTATTTTACATTTGTACGAATATACATCATGTTTCAATGGAAAAAATGTTTCTTCAGTGTCAAACGGAAGCAATCAAAAATGGGACTCATAAACTCATGCTTGAACAAGATGAAATATTTAATTTGTATGTTGAACTATTGATAATACATCATTGTAACAGAATTATGCTTTTTCTAATTATTAAAGTAAATTTAGGACTGCCTTTAGGATATGTTCTAGGCTGCACTGGATGAGGTTTAGTACATGCATTGTAACATAGGCACTGCTTAGTTCTGTTGCCTTTTATGTAAAGGTAACAAAGCTTTGTCTTTATTTTTATAAGGTGATTTTTGCATGTCAGAGTTTCTGTAATTGTTCAAGGAAGCTTTGGTTAGGTTCTGACTCCGTGTCCTAATTTGTAGGATGAAAATAACATTTCTGTGTTTATCAGTCAACTATGTTAAGAATTATGAAAGAAAGTAAAGATCCAGATCACTAGGTTGCTACAGCAGACTAATGCGCTAGTTCACCACCCCAGTGACTGGGGTTTCAGTCTTGGAGATGATCGAATAGAAAGTAACATGCGACACATTTGGCTTTGTCTGTACTTTCTGAGTCTCAGCCCCTAACACTACAATGTTGACTCATTCCAGGCATGTGATGGACCAGCGTCCCTTCCAGGGTACATTTATGCTTGTACTCCGTGTTCCTCTGCGGAGGGGCACCAAGACTAGTAATAATGGAGTTAAAATTTGTGTCCCATTGCTGCTACAAGAGCCTTAAGTCTTTTTAGAACTTTGCAGTAGATTGGAGATAATGACTCTTGGGGTCATTGTGTTTGGTTTTGCTTTGTTTCAATTGACCTGAAAGGTTTTTAATAGACATAAGGTCAGGGCTTTGTGTAAGCCATTCAAGTTCTCTGTCAAAGTTGGCAAAACATTTCTTTATGGACTTTGTTTTAAGAGGAGAGCAGTCAAAGCTGTGTTTTATTGGGGCAGTATAAACCTGTGTATCTGTCATTCCAGCCCTGCGTTTCAAAAGTCTTTTTAACATGCCCATGCTTCCTCGAAATTTCCCCCCACAAATTGTTTGCTTGTTTATTTGGCTTCTTTAACGTCGCTATCGGCATCAGTGGCCATCTCATATAACACAAGGTTATATCTATACACAAGTTCATCTTTGAACTGTGGGAGGAAACCGAAGTACCTGGAGCAAACACACGTAATCACGGGGAGGACCTGCAGAAAGAACCCAGGCCGCTCCACCTTGGGATTGAACCCTGGACCTTCTTGTTGTGAGGCAGCGGTGCTACCCACCAAGCCACTGTGCTGCCCCTCCCCCCACAAATCCCTGATACAATCTTAACGACCGTTCCATTATAACAAGTCGTCAGACGTCTCATCTTGTTTGCACGTGTGTCATTTCACTGCAGAGTTTTGTTAAAATGCATATTAAATGCTTCATTTACGCTTGTTTGTTTTCCCAGGGGAACATTTACTGTGCGATTCGATAGTAAAACTGTGCAAATTCACAGTTTGAGCATAAAGTTCACAGTTCTATTATGAATTGTTGCTGGGAATTTTTCCACTTTATGGTTCTACTGTCAAATTCCACACTACATTTTTTTCTGGGTTTACTGCCAAGGAGTGCGTTCCAATTAAAAAAGCACTTTGTTCTTCCCTCTCCCTATTCGGCTGTAAGTGATAGTTGTGTGACAGTTGTAATACACTTCAGAATTGTCAAGCGACTATTGAAACACATAGTGAGAGTCAGTAAGTTGTTCAGAAGAACACAATCCACTTTTCACTGTTTATAATTATACTGCATGGTATGATCCTCTTAGGGAATGTGGCAAAAATAACCAAAAGCATTAATTAAGAGGGTTCTCTCTCACCACACGGCCTCTGGCACGTCTGTAACGCACAGACGAATCCACAAGGGGGTGCTATATCTCCTGATGTTGTTTTGTATACATATTATTGAAATTTACTGGGAAGTGTTCTTCCTTCATGAAGAGAGTCCGTGCTTTGTGTTCTGGTAAAACATCATGCTTAGCTCAGTAGCACATTTAATCTCTGTCTGTTTTAAGAACTTTGACCAATTTGATTTAGCTTTACTGGCTGAGAATGCTCAATTAGTTATTAGCAGTAAGCCAGGGATTCTTAAGAGCTGAGAGAAAGTGTGCTTTTTATATAGTAACTGATGTAAATATCACATTGTTTATTTATGTACACTGCTTATATTTCAAAATGAAATATACCGTAATTAAATATCCCCTGATTTTTGCGAGTAGCATATTAGCAGTGGGTGTAGCTGTGATAGAAATAGCCATGCAGAGTACTATAAACAAGCTGTACAATACATTCCTCTTGTTATTACAAACTTTAACCTCTTTAACCTCAAACTTTAACTAGTCTTTCTTACAAAGGTGCATCATTGTGTTCACTTTTCCTGTTTTGTTAGTCAGCAATAACATACATATGTACAGATACCATAGATAATATTTCATTAATCTTCTGTTCCCCAACTTCCGTTACCCAGTAACACCCATAAAACCTTGTTGTTCTGTAGATAGCTTGCTTAAAAGCTTCCTAAGCCACCTTTTTTGAACAAATCGAGCACGGCTTCAGTTCCTTAGAAAAGAAACACTCAGCTGCTGTTTCCTGGAATTTTATTGGATGTTCCTGCTGCTTGTTGGATTGACCTAAAGGTACATGTTTAAATCTTTAGCAGCATGGCACACTTGCTATCACCACTGTACAATTCCCACTATGGCCAAGATGGTAAGCAGACCATCTTTAGATATAAACACTCCTAAAAAGGCAGATTGTAACTGGGTCCTGTCAACAGAATAGCTGAAGTTTAACTTGGATGTCCTTGCCAGGAAAGAAACTCTGCCTGTGTGTCTTGGTAAATCAACAATGGATCAGTTCAGGAGCAGAGTATATTCTGCATCCCTTCCTGAGACAAAATGGAAAGAAGTATTTTCAAATATTTAATCAGGAGACATTTGTGATCATAACTATCGTCTTTTGTACATTGTGACCCAATGGATCATACTGGATTATTTTTTTTTATTTGATCTCTCTTAATGCAAATGTTCATGGGGAGGTACAGAGGAAGTGGAGCTGTGCTTGGATATTTTAGTCCCTATTCATCTACAGGAAGACGAGGTTTAGAGCTGTTCTTTTGTAAATACTTTCTCCTCTTAGTCGTGTTTTTGTTTAATACAGTCTCCTTCTTATTCCCCCTGCACTGGAGTTGCTCTTATTCTTTTCGTTAGTGGTACTGTGTATGACCAGCGATGAATGAATTGCCTGGGTTTTACCCTCAAGAGGGCTTTACTACACCAGGTCATCTCTGGTAGATAAAGATGTATGAAACAATGACTATTATATTGGATTTTCGCATGCACAGCATGAGGATCAGGATGGTGATCACTTCAGACATGGAGGAATATCAAGAAGAAGACAAAAAGTCTTGGTGTACAACAAATGTTATGTTCTACTACAGTTAAAGCAACAAATACACAATGGGCAATGGATTAAGAAAAATGAGACGTCATAGGAAGTATTGGTTTTGGAAATCTAAAGGTAAAGATCTACTTTTTCACTGTTTATGAAATGTGGTGCTTGTGCTTATGGTTTGACTTTATACTGTATTCATTACCATGCTATGTTTAAGTGATTTGGATACCGAAGTTAAGTTTGGTCAGTCTATCAGGAGACTGAATGGGGTTATATATGGCTGTGAAGTTTGCATGGTTGTGGGCTAGTGTTTTTGCATTGCAAAATTCTAAAAGGTTTACAAACGTTCAAGGGCCACTGTACTGTAATATAATAAAGTTTTTTTTTGTGTTTGATGAATGATGTATGAATATTGTACTGTGGACCTGATGGTCCAGGGTTCAAATCCCACCTCTGCCAAGCTGCCACAGTTGGGTCCTTAAGCAAGACCCGTAACCCACACAAGAATTTTGATAATGTATAAATGTGAAGGTGAGCAGGTCCTTTTAATTACTCATCAAAGCTTGTTAACTGATGCAGTTTCTTATTTTGTCAGTGTAAACAATGCGCAGCCCAGGAAAGCATACAGATTGAATTGGGACATTTGATTGTCTTCCTCTGCCTGTGTTGGTCTTCATTAATTGAACCACCAACACAGCACAAAGGCATACTGAAGTGTTTAGACATTTTTGTGTTACAGTGCCAGTCTATTGTGTAAAGTCCATCATATGCACTGCATCTCAGGAAGGAAAAGGCAAGTCCACTGTGTTGGCTTCGACCCTCTAAGCCCTATTGTGTGGATACTTTGGTTGTAATTGTGTCAAAGCAGTTTGAACAGTAAAATCACATCATATGATAGATGTTTATGAAGTGTTGATCAAGAAGAAAACTGTTTATTCTGCCATCTCAAATTCTTATTTTGCTTACTGGCAAAGTGTCACAACAGGACTTTTTTAACATATTAATCCTGGGCTAAGGCTGAAATGCAGTAATTTTTCTGATACCGCCATTTTTATAGCAGGGAATGACCTTGCAATTAATCTGATCACTCTTTACAAATCTGATACAAATTAAATGAGTTAATACAAATTGACGCATCAAACTTGGTGAAAACCAAAGTTTGTGCCATTCTGAAAACTTGTATGTTCTAGGTTTCACATCAGTGTGACGGATGACATGGAAAAACATAAATTAATATTTAGAGTGAATTAAGGTATGTCCAGATTGTATACTGCATTATACCAGATGTGCTCACTGCTTACCAGATTGAGCCACTGGTTCGAAGGGATAATTAAGCAAATGTGGAACCCATTGCTGCCAGTCAAAAACCTTTTAGATGCAAACCCAATGTGCAAAGACAAACTAATAATATTAAAATGCTGAAAAAAGTTCAATGTAATGATGATCAACTTTCACTAGATTTAATACAGATTTATATTAGGAGGAAGCCAAATGTTGCCTCCAAACTGCAGTATTTGCTACCAATTATTTTATGAGGACACATTTAAAACTTTTGTCAAGGTCCAGTTAATACTTTGCATGGCCATATAATAGCCAACAACTTTAGGTAGCATGACGGGAGCAGATCTAACCCATGGTTCAAATATAATTGTACTCTGTTGTATGTTATGTATACATTTACATTTAATCATTTGGTAGATGTTTTAGCCATTGTGTTTTACAGCTGGTGTGGTCTTGGAAGATATAATTTAAGCAATTGCGGGTTAAAAGTCCAACACTGCATGTTAACCAGTGCATAGACTTGAACCCTGGACCTTCTGGTCAGCAGTCCGTTACCTTAGCCGCTGCATTAATACTTTCCCCATGACCATTTGAAAACATCAAATTTAAACAACATGTAACTTTGACGGGAAGCTTTGGTAAATGCTTTACAGCAGAGCTCTCGACCCTTTTAGGACACTCCAAGAACTGGAAGATGTTCTTGGAGGAGAAGAATAACATTTTGGACGAATTGTAAGATATTCCACCACAATCCAGTTAAAATTATCATGACAATATTCAAATAATGATTAAACGAGGCAGTGGGTTTTATTCTTCTAGGTACCTAGTGTGTGTGTGTGTGTGTATGTGTGTGTGTGTGTGTGTGTGTGTGTGTGTGTACACGTGGCTGGTGTGTGGGTTTTGGCTTAAGTTGCAATGTGACTTCACTGTGTTACGTATATGGGTCTTGGCTATGTTTTGCATAAAGTCACAATTTGTAGGTTATTTATAGGTTATTGTATATGTTTTAAACGTAGGACATTTTATTCATTGTACATTTGGTTTTAATCATGGTACATTAGATGTGTAATATGTGTAAACACACACATATAGATATCCTGTTATTGACCATTGATTTTTCTAGCTACACCTCTCACCTCTTCAGTTCTTGTGAAAAGCAACTTGTGAGTAAAAACAGCTTTGACATTTTTAAGAATGGAGTTTGTGTGGACATTCCCTTATGCTGCATTCCCCTATGCTCTATTTCCTGAGTAAATCACAAGTATGTGACAGAAAGCGCTATATTTGGTATAGTAACTCCAGTAATGTGAGCCAGCTGTTGAGTTATGACGTTGTTAACTGCTGTTCTGCATTACTAGTAGCAAGGTAATTAAGCCAAAGGTCCAACAGAGGGCAGAGACACTCTGACTGGTGTATGACTCAGGCTTTAGCCAGAGCTACACGTTACCATTGTATCACACTTTAGCAACACTCATTACAACACCATGCAAGTTAAAAAGAGTAAAGCCTTTAACCTCTAAGGACTTAAAATGACTTGTATATATAAAGCGGCAAACATGCTGGGATTTTATGTTAAATACGTTTTGCCGCATTTTTTAATTGTGTTTTGTGTGACCAGAGCTAAAGTATCTAAAACTAAAGTATATAATTATGCTTGGATTTTGTTTTAATATCTGTAATTGGAATCCATTTTCTGTTTCCAAACCCAAGTACATAAGCACTGATAAAGAGAATAATTATTTCATTTGAAGCATTACCAAATGCTCAGCAGTTAGCATATAGTACTATATATGGTGATTTTTACAACATCTTGTATCAGATTGTAAAAGTGCTATACATCATTGTTACTGTCACCAACTACAGCTTACTACTTGAACAATAAAATCCTGTCTGAAATGACATGGAATGACTAATTTGTTATTGTTTTCATGTACACTTACTGGACACCTTTTTAGCTGCACCTTACTGGTGCTTTGCTGGACCCTTTTTTGCCATTAGAACTGCTTTAACTCTTAATGGTATATATTGAACCAGGTGCTGGAATCATTCCTTAAAGATTTTGCTCCAAATCTGACACAACAGCATCCCACTGGTCCTGAGGATTTGACGTCTTGAATCTCCCATTCAAACACAACCCAAGTGAATTGTGGTCTAGTGACTGTGGAGGCCGTTTAATTACAGTAATGTTGTCATGTGGGGAAAAACAGTTTCAGCTGAATTGAGCGTTGTAAAGTGGCATGTTATCCTGCTGGAAGTGGACATCAGAAGATGGTACACTATGGCCATAGTGGGATAGACACGGTCACGTAAAATACTCAGTAAACTGTGATGTTTAAAAAAAGTTTCAGTGGATATTGATATACTGCCAAGTTGCCACTGTTGGGCCCTTGAGCAAAACCTTTTGTACTTCACAAGATTGTATCAGTTTGAAGTCGTTTCACATAACAGCATCTGATAATAATGATTCAGTGTAAACATAAGGTAGCACTGGTGATACCAGTCTAGAAGCCTTTGTCATCGAGAACTTTACAAACCAGCTAACAGGCACTATATTGTCAGGTTATTTATTGGACACATTTTGAACCTCTGGTTAGTTTGAATGATTAATGCAAACAGAGCAAAAAGCTTTTGATCTGGACTAGAAGATTATTAAACCAATTTATTTGACCATGTTTCTTATCATATTGCGGCCATCACCCCAAAGTGTAATATTTATGGTCAAATTGGTAATTGGTTCAAATATTTGGTGCCTTCTTTAGTCAGGTCAGGTTTATTTCAATAGCACTTTTTACAATGGACCATTGTCTCGAAGCAGCTTTCCCAAATTGAGCAAGCCTAGGGCGACAGTGGCAAGGAAAATCTCCCTAAACATGATAAGGAAGAAACATTGGGAGGACCAAGTCTCAAAAAGTACCTTGGGTGGCTCAGATGTTAAATGTAAGAATAAAACTAATTAAATTTGTTATGTTAAACACAAAACCAACTGTCTAAATGAACTGATTTATTCAAATAGTGGGTGCTTCTTTGCTGTGCTCAAAACAGTCTTCTGAAAACAATAATTTACAATAATCGTCCATTCAGCCATATAAAAATTGTTACCCTTGTCTCCACTTAAACTACTGTATATTAACCAAACCATATTGCTTCAGCATGATATTATTGATGATCCCAAAAAGCCAGACAGCATGTTCTGAACACAGTAGCAACAATTATAATCATAATATAAGTCAAAATAAAACCTCCTGTTTTGAAATATGTATCTGCATCGGCATGTGTGCCGTGGAATAAAAAAACTGGAGCCGTCCATTACTACTCCGTAAATGTGTTCAAGAAGGGGGCATGGGGATAAAGATGGGCTGAGCAAATCAATGCTGTGCACACAGCTCTACAATGAGATTCAAATCAATATGTGGAGATCAATGTTCATATTGTGGTTAGTCTTCACCCACTTGAACACATTCATAAAAGATTAACATCACCATACCGTATCAGTAGTAAAATAAAATTATGTCTGGAACTCTTCTTTCTGCCAGTATTTGTAATGATGGGATTTTTACATTTAAACTGATTCTCAGCTAATTCAGTTTTGTATTTCCAACCTATTTCAAAAGTAAAGTATACTGACCTCACTGTGGGTGATCTGCGAGGCTGACTTGACATCTTTTTGGAGATAATTAGATACCTTCATCCTCACAGCAAGTACAGTTTGTGAGTCATGTTTTATTAGCTTAATCAAACAAGTGTGTATTCACCGCATTACTGTCTGGATTTTGATGCGGAATCTCCACTGTGAAGAATAATAAGATGTTTGCCCTCTACTGTAAGACAGACCACAGGGTTCACTAGACATATGCAAAGGAAGCTTGTGATCAACTGGAACTGGGCTTGTTTAGCTGTTGTAGGGATTCAGATTGTTTGTGTGTGATTTGCCAGCTAATTTATAAAAAACATTTTACCATTCGCTATGCATCACTACAGCTGGACCAATCATCATATTCTTACATCTGGACCATACATCATTCAGGGTTCCTATGTGCTATCAAAAAACCCTTCCTTGAAGTAGGGACTAAAAGTCTCTATACACTACAATCTCATAATTACAATCGTCCTCAGTTCCATTGGTGCACATGGAGAGAACAAAGTGGACACAGTTCTTGGATCATTGAACTTAAATGAATATTTACGTTGCCATTTTACAATCTTAACTTGAATCTCCATTATTGCATCAGAACATGAGGGAACTGACATTTTATGCTTTGCAGCTAATGTATTGTAAAATATATCTGGAGGAGGATGCTAAAGATTGGAAAGGCGCTTGCTTTGATTGATAATAATAATAATAATAATAATACAATTTTATTTATAAGCGCCTTTCATGACACCCAAGGACACTTTACAATTCAAATAAAAACATAATCAAACAAACCAAAAGATAGAACCAAAAGAAATGCCATTACTTCAACCAGAGTCAATCATGCCTGGGCCATAGCTGACTGTGGTATCATTATAGATCAAACTCACAATTTTCAGATGGGATATTGCATTTGATTTGCATTTAGTCATTTAGCAGATGACCTTATCCAGTGCAGCTTACAGCTGATTACAACAACTTGTCTTACAACAAGCAATTGAAGGTTATGGGAGTTGCTCGAGGATCCAACAGTAGTAGCTTGGCAGAGGTAGGATATGGACTCTGGACCTTTAGGACCACAATCCAGTACATTAACAACAAAGCCACTACAGTCATTACTAGCATATGAATGATTATATGAGGTGAAATACGGAGGAGGAGGTTATAGAAAGGACAAGTGTTTTTCTGGACTGGTCTAATTAGTTTTGAGATCAGTTTGAAGCTCTAAAGGTCGGAAAGCTTGTGAAGAGACACTTCAAATTCATGCTCTGTGAATTGGGTGTGCACTTTGATGATCGACACTGGCGCTGCCATGCTAGTGTGCCACCCACTACTCATGGACTAAGAGTCTAAGAGGAATTGTATGCATGTGCAGAATTCTAATTTTCACTGATTTAAATAAATTGCTCTTGGTCGTGGTTAACAATGTCACCTCAGCCTCTGTTCTTATTGCCTGCCTGGATGCCACTTGTGCGAATTTTGCATGTTCTCCCTGTGACTTTGTGGAATTTTTTCTGGTACTCCGGTTCCTCCCATATTACAAAACAAGTGTTAGGGCAATTATCCCAGTGTAAGTGTTTGTGTGTGCGTGCATGTGTCCTGTGAATTATTGTCACCAAGTCTAGAGTTTTCTGTAGTTTCTGCCTTTTGACTCACTTGACCCTGAAGTGGTTGGTTCAATCAAATAAATTTGATAAATCATGGTAAATCATGTTGGCAACTAAAAGTCCTAAAAAAAAAATTTTTCTGTAGCCCTTTTTACAGTGGAGCTTTGTCTGAAAGCTGCTTTTATATTCAAAATGCTTTAAAGACAAATACTGAACATGATCTTTTTTGGATTGCATTAAAAAAAATCAACAGTACATTTTAGTGGGACTTACAAAGGACGATACTACCGTAGCGACCTGGGAAGGAGTTTCTGTCTTCTGCATTGCATTCAGGCACAATTCCCTGTGACTCAAGGATGGGGGATGGTCACAGGTCCATCATCCATGAGTACTTCAACAGCAAGCCCTTTTGGCCCATCAGTGGTCTGACATCTTGTGCAGGGCACACTTACAAGAGAACCCTATGTTCAACAGGATATGTGCCGAATCCCCATGACCCTCAGAGCAAGCCATTTTGCTCCCATTTCCAAACCCACCTCTTGTTGCTGTCGAGTTGGCAGAGGGTATCTGCAGCAATTTGAACAATTTTGGACACAAATTGGACCCAGTGTGAAATAATGTGATAGACTAGGGCACTGCACAAAGTGTGTTTCTGTCACTAGCCCAGTGTTTATGGTTAAAATCCAGAGCTAGAACAAGTAAGCACATAAGCAGTTACTGATTTGATGATTAATATTTTTGCTAGTAGTAATATTTGTATTATTGTCAGTATGCAGTCATTTACCATTTAACATTCATTTGTGCAATGTCCATTCATTTTAATGACTGTGGTCTTAAAATGATAATAAATAATAAGAAGTTATATTATATATGACATAATAATAGAAAATAAACATGTTTTTTTAATTCTGGAAGCTGCAGCCATAAACAGCTAAATCAGATATTTTAAGATTTAGTGCGTGCGTGTGCGTGTGAGCGCGTGTGTGCGCGGGTGCATGTACATGTGTGTGCTTGCTTGGTCATTAGCTTTAGCTCAAGTGATAGTCCAGGGCTACGTAACTGCTCATCAATATGCAGATTAATTGAACATTTTACCTCGATTGTTATGGATAAAACACTTATTTTGATTTGGGGGTTTATTTAATTATTGTTGCTATGTTTTTTGCCTTCAGTGTTTGTACTGTAAATATGCTTGACTATAAACTTTTGCACACTGCATATGTTGTGATTTTAAACTAATTAAAGGAAGGATGCAGATGAACTATTTATGCTTATTTATTGAATGTTTCCACCAATTCAAATCCTTTGTGATGATGTAGGTTGTGGCTTCAGTTATTTCCATCTCCTTGAATCTGTGTCATATTGGGTGGCACACAGTTGGGGTCATTTAGTTTAGTAATGAGGCGTTGGGGTGTGATTACACAAGGGCTTCGGATCCACGAGGGGAGCATGAGGACGGTGTAAGTGGCTAGTTTGGATTTCCTGGAGTGACTCTGACTGCTTCACCCCTCACTAACCCTCCCCCACAAGTCCCTTATTCGTCTGCATCCCCCATCCTTCCGTCTCTTTCCCTGTCCCCACCCTGCTAGCATCAGTCACACAGTCTGGGAATACACCCAGGTGAACGAGCAAGGCTTTTTAGTGTGCTATATTTAGGGATAAACACAGTTTGTAGCCTACAAGCAACACCGTCTGGCGAGGACTGCTTCCTACTGCTTCTCCCCATATCGGTCTCACTGCCCATCCCCAGCGCAAGAGGCAGCATATGACACCCGCTGGCTTCCTCCCTGAGCATAATAGGGCTGATTGTGAATGCGACACACACACACACACACACATTGGCAACCAGAGAATGAGGGATTGACGCATGGAACAAGCGAGCGGCATTTCCTTGCCATATGCTTTCTGTCTCCTGGAATGTGATTATCTTCCTGGGTAACGGACTGAAAACAGAGAGGGGAACTAGGGTCGGGCTGAAGTGAGAGAGCAAGTGGGAAAGGAGGAGGAGAATAGCTTGGGTGAGTGAGTAGGGGAGCAAAGAGGAAGGAAAGGGGATGCAGTGAAAGCAGCTGTATGAAGCAGAGAGAATGAGAGAGAGAGAGATCACGACTGTGTTTCTCATCCGCAAATCTGGATAATCTAAGAAACACCAGCATGTTCACTCAC
Source organism: Parotocinclus haroldoi (assembly GCA_034779995.1). Lineage (NCBI taxonomy): Eukaryota > Metazoa > Chordata > Actinopteri > Siluriformes > Loricariidae > Parotocinclus > Parotocinclus haroldoi. The sequence goes on along the minus strand of JAUZST010066093.1, from coordinate 2,672 downwards.
AGCTGTCGTCAGGATTGCAGTACTCATAAGGTCAGTGCTTCTTTATTCAGCAGTCTCCATCCAGCAGGGCTGTGGCTAGGGGGTTGGGATCTACTGCTTACTGCCAAGAACAGTCCTCAAATAAATATAAATTAGATTTACATGATCAAACACGCTGGTCTTACCATGGCAATTATAAGTTGATCTGATAAATAAGATAAATCTATTTAAACACCATGCACATGTACCAGGCAGCCATGGTGTCAGAGCAGCAGTGTGTATGAGACAACCCCGAGACAGCAGCTAAATAATGTAAATGCCTATGCCAGGATCTTCAAAGGCTCAGTCTTGTATGCAGTGCTTGTAATTAAATGTCTGCGTGAGGAACGTGACATCGTGGCAAAATCACATATTTGAATGCAGGGTTTAGCTGGCATGTCCATGCATACACATCATCTACCGTATGTTTGTGCAATCATAAACTGCTATCCTTTGTAGATGTAATTCTCATTTTGAGCGCAGGTATTTTTGTTATGACTAAAGATTTGTCAGAGCACTTTTAGCCATGCAGTTATTTTTCTTTCTGTGAATAATGATCCTTCTTATTTCAGTTGTGTCACAGTTTTTTCCATTAGTGATGACTTCACTTTCAGCACTGTGTCTTAAGACACTCCTGCCCAGAGACTTGAATTGGCTTGATATTCTTGGAAGTGGATACAGTAGCACTATAAGTTTGTTTATTGATGCAGTAATTCACTGGTCTGTGGCTTTTTTTTTTTAGGAAATTCCAAGTAAGAACAGCAGGTGCTTAATTTAATTTTGCTACTGACTATGTTCTAATAATTTTTTTTAATGGTGCTTAAAACTGCTTAAATATGTGAAAGGAGAAGTCAGTTTGTGGAAGGAAACACAAAACTGTTGAAAGGAAGCTTATTTAAAGGAGGGAAGTATGGTTATCCCCTCTTATAGATTGTCATAGGTATTTACCACTATTCATATCTAAGTGCTTGTCAAGAATCACATTTAACCTTCAGTCAATTTCACAAACAAATCTTGTTAGGTGCCAGGAGTGCACTACTTACATACAGCCCCAATTCCCAAAAATTTGGGACGTTGTGTAAAACATAATTAAGAACAGAATATGATGATATGCAAATCAGTTTCAGCCCATATTCAATTGAATACATTTCAAAGACAAGCTATTTAATGTTAAAACCGATAAACATTATTGTTTTTTGCAAATATTTACTCATTTGTAATTTGCTGCCTGTAACACATTCCAGTTGGGACAGGGGCAAGAAAAGTTGTGGAATGTTCAAAAAACACCTGTTAGGAACATTCCACAGGTGAGTGTCATGATTGGCTATAAAAGGGGCATCCCGAAATGCTCAGTCGTTCACAAGGAAGGATGGAGCGAGGTTCACCACTTGGTGAACAACTGCATGAGCAAAAAGTCCAACAGTTTAAGAACAATGCATCATGCATTGCAAGGAATTTAGAGATTTTATTATCTACAATCCATAATATCATAAAAAGGTTCAAAAACGGCAGCACTGCATTAAAACCTGACACAATTCTGCAACGGATATTAGCACATGGGCTCAGGAGCACTTCAGAAAACCATTGCCAGCAAACACAGTTCATCGTTTGATCTACAAGTACAAGAAAAGCCACCAAGCAAAGAAAAAAGCCATATATCAACCACACCCTGAAACGCCGCCGACTTCTCTGGGCCCAAGCTCATCTGAGATGGACTGATGTAAAGTGGAAGAGTGTCCTGTCCACATTTCAAATTGTATTTAAAAATCATGGATCAAAGTGCGTGAATATTTGTGAAAAACAATAATCCATAAATCCAAAAAGCAATTCATCAATTTAAACATTAAATATCTTGTTTTAGTAGTGTAATCAATTTAATATAGGTTGAAAAGGATTTGCAAATCATTGTATATTGTTTTTTTTTTTTCATTTTCATTTTACACAATGTCCTTCATTAGAATTGGAGGAATCCGATTGTATCATAGTAGCGGCACTGTAGTTTGTGTCATAGCTCAGTGAAGAGATGAATCTTTCAATTGTGGGATTCATATATTTTAGCTAGTGAAGTACTAACACTGCCTGTGTAGCTGTCTGTGTAACAGGGTTAAAACAACAACTATGATACACACCTCCTGCTACCAAAAAGTCATTAAACTCACATCACATAGCCGTTGTTGGCCTTTGCAGTTTTGATGTTGCAAAAAGCTGCCATATGCAAATAAGCCAGCTAGACCACGTGTGTGCACGTGTGAGTGTGTGTTTGTTTGTGCATGTATGCGAGTGCTGTGGTCATGCTGACTAATGTGCTAGATTATTGCATGCTGCTTAGTTACATGGCTAATAGTTGTTAGTTGTTTTTCATTGATGTTTCGGGAATATTGGTATCAAATCACGATTTAAGATTAGTTAACGTATTGTTAACAGGCTTTTAACTAAGTCGTATATTAAATGATTAAGGAAGGCTACTATTACAACCGTTTTAGGTGATTTGCTTTGCGATCAAATCTCCCATTGTTGTGGCCAATGACTAACAACAGTGTAAGCGGTAGTGTTTTAGCCAAAACGACTTCTCATTTCCTTGTAGTTCCATAGTCTCTCTCTCTCTCTCTCTCTCTCTTTCACACACACACACACACACACACACACACACACAC
>JAUZST010066082.1:0-22461 GCA_034779995.1 Parotocinclus haroldoi | reverse complement strand
GAAAGGACCCAGGCCGCTCCACCCTGGGATTGAACCCGGGACCTTCTTGCTGTGAGGCAGCGGTGCTACCCCACCGAATTAGGGGTGTTGAAGTGATGTTGAATGGTTTTGCTGCTCACACCTTTGTGGGCTGATTCACTGACCAATTCTCATTTATTCCAACATACAATATTTATTAATATGACACTTCTGTTTATTAATCTGTCCACATCATCCCAAAGCTGCTGTTTCAAAGAACCTAGATCCAAAATCAATAGACATGTCACCAAGCTAATGATTAGGTTCATAAAAGGGTTTGTTTAGCAGAATAGAAAGGAAATCAAGGCACATGAGTTGGAACCCCAGCTGCTCAGCAGCACCATTGTATAAACTGTAATAAGGATGATGTCTGAGATGCAAACGGTGGTGAAATACACGCGCACCTTTCCAAGACAACCTCAGCAGGCGTGTTCGCTCAGCTGTCTTATTAACTGCTAACCGCTGCGAAGTGCAGGCACTGAGCTCCACTCTGACATGTCTGAGAGGATTTGGAAAATTGGTGCCTCCTTTCAGACAGGTAAAGCGGACAGAGTTACGTCGCTCTGAGCTCAGCCCGTGGTCTCGCAAGTACAGACGCACACAAGTACTGACCAGCTCCTGGGTGAGATAAATATCTGTCCTGTCTGCCTGTTATGGCATTACTCTCCGCAGACATGATCCCATCCTATCCCGTCCCGTCTTTTCGCCGCTCCCTTCATCTCTCCATTCCTACCGTTTCATTATTACTCATTCATTCCTCTCATTTCTCTCATGCTCTCTCTTTCACGCTTCGCACGCTCTCGCTCTCTTAGGCTCGATGTTTAGAAAATTGCATGTTCTCTATTCGGGTCAATCTCCACTCGTGCTTCTTAACGGTTCTGCTGAGTTTCTGTGCCAAACGTTTCCTTTTCAGATGCTGCCACTAACTGCAGACCTTTAAGGAAATACACCAACCCGGCGTCTCGCGTTCTGACCTTTAACCGAACGAATGTGGGACCGCTGGCACCTCACTGAGTCAGGCTTAACTCCTAAGTGGGTTGTAGTGAAACGATTTCTTTACAGTCTTCTCACTTGTGTCTGACGACCAGTTGGCACATCGTCCTTACATTTATTTCTTGACTTAAATCTCAGCTCTATCTGCGCTGCCTGCTAAAAGCTTTAAAGGTAAATCTAATATAGCTTAGGATCACAGGACAATTCAAACAATGATCCGGAGGGAAAAGGCCAGAGAAGATGCATTACTCCTTGACTCGAGGAGCTGCAGAACTAATAATGGTCATAAATGAATCAATCATTAATCTCTAACCTTAGAACCAGTAAATGTGACTTTAAATGTAGAGTTAAAACTATTTAAAAACACTATTTCAGAGTTTAGGAGAAATAACAGGACAGCAACTTCTTCCAGCTGAGCTGTGACTAATACTAAAGGTGAACCGAAGACTGAATAAATTGTTTAGGATGGGCTATACTGCTTTAGGTGATGAGTAGAACTAAAAAAGTTAAGATATTTGTTTATTCTGGCGGATTCACCAATCCAACGATGCGCTTATGTTAACTTCAGTACTTAAAATTGCTTTTCAAGTTTTTTCCACGCTTTTTCTGGTCAGGATGTTGGGGGATCCTGCACCTATCCCTGGAGAGCACCGAGTGGAGATCTAAAGGTTAAAACCGAAAAAAGAATCGCCTTTGCGTCAGCGTACTGTCAATGAGAAACTGAACACAAAACTGATCTAGGAAAATCAGTACTAAACCTCTACCAATATCTGGATTTGCAATGGAACGTAAAGATTAATATACAGATATGTAAATGGACTATAGTGCCAAAAGTATGCAGCCGCTCCTTCTTACTGTTACACTTACTAATAACATAATATATTATATTATTATATTATATTATATATTATAATATGATGCATACAGAAATGTCCACAGATACACAGTGGCTGACTTTATAGTTGCTTTATATAGTGGCTTTCATAGTATTCCATCTCTGAGCAGACAGTTTATCGCCACTCTGCTGTGCCCTCCTAAAACCAAACAGGTGAAGCTACTTTAAGAGCTGGCGAGGCAGTGTGCCACCAAAACATTCTTCCACTTCAAAGCATAGTTCCATCTCATAAATCACTTTAATTGACCTAAGGGCTGTTTAAGTAATACCCTCTACAAAGTAAATATTTATGTGAAATTCCCAAGAGAAAATTTTCATAAGCCATCTTCAAATCAACATTTCTATTGGTGAGCGCGGCATTCTGCTATGGCAGGGTTTTAACCGTACTGTGCAACAGCGCCCCTCATGTCTATATAAGTTACCTGGCGGTCAACTGCGGTACTGCAAGAGCCCATGCATAAATGGCGCCTAGTGAGGTTAAAAGAAGCGTCTCACGAACACCTGAGAGTGTCATTATTACAATTGGATCACTTTCACCTCCGAATATGGTGACCACAGAGTCTCTGCTTCAAACGGTGTAAGATTTATTTTGCTTTGCTCATTTCTTTCGCTTTCTGAAGAGGACAGGTAACTGAGCTGCAAGATGGCGGTTATGTGGCCATCTAAAATGTGCTCTCAATTAAAAAGCAGCCAATTCTCTTCCTTCTGATCCAGTACCTTACGTGCTGCCCCACAACAGTCCTGTGGTGTACTGTACTGTGCAGAAGTCTTAGGTCACCGTTAGATTTGTTATTTTAGCAATGGTATATTGATCATGTTATAACATGTAAAACATTTTGAACTTGGACTCCCTGTTACTCTTTTCCACTAATCTTCATTTGAATCTTTCTGGCTTTTAGCATATCTTAGGCTGTTCCATCTGTTGACCTTCAAAAAAAAAGTGGTTTCTTAGCAGTTAGCCTTTCAAAATGACCATTCCTGATAGCAGCTTCTTCAGACTAAAAGGGTCAGCTTGTCATCCCGAAAGGAAGTCGCACTAAAACCTAAAGAAGCTGTTCATTTAGATTCTTTAAATTCTGCATGCAAATTTCCTGTATTTTTTATTTTAAAACAATCGCATATCTAATATCATGGACTTTTATTCGCCTTTTGGACAGTACTGTACATGAACAAAAACATCAAAGCAAAAACCAATAGATAATGTGAAACAAAATCCTCTGTGGTTGTACGTAGAGGATCTATTTTGTGAGGTCAAATAAATCTGTACAATGGAATAACATTGGTTTACTTTGTAAGTTTGTATAAATCTGCTGTAGGATTTGTATAGGCTAGCCTGAAAGGCCTATATTATTCAACGTTTGATTTACCCCGGTTGCATTTACCAAAATTTATGCTAATTTCTTGAAAATTATAGCTGGCAGGTTGTTCTGTAGGGTGTTGCTCAATCCTTGCACTTCTAAATTATAGCCAACCGTCTGGTGAGCGTGTTGCATCACCGTAGCCTTCCTGGTACACGGTTCTATATTCAGTTTCATTCTGCTTCTCTTGTCGAGGGTTTCGTTACAGCCATTTATTGTCTGTCACATGTTTATTGTTTCCAACATAACACGGTTTAAGATTACAAGAAAGCAATTAGGAACAGCAAAAAATGTGTAATAAATTGTAATAAAACTCCTCTAATCACAAGCATATGAAAGCAAAGAACAGAACAAGCCTTGACTACTGATCTTACGAAGATGAAATCGAAGGGGTAGACAAAGACTCTGCCATTCATGTAACCAATGTGTTGATTATAGAGTTAAAGAAATGAACGAACAAACAAAATACGGTTAAAGAATGTGACTCTGTACCGCCAAATCTATATTCTTGCTTTAGAACTTGGCTGGCTTTGTACAGGCACCTGACCGTCACTTCATCAAACACCTTTGAGATGAATTGGATTTCTGTGAGACTGGGCTTGTTCTCCATCCTCACATTCTTGTTCCAAGCTCTGTCTGCAACAGAGGCTGTACAGTGTCTGTAAAGGAAAGGCCCAGCATCGATTACAGAAATGAGGGAAATCCAAGACTGTTGTAACTGGCACCACAACTGAAGAAACAGCGTGAAGGGAAACCAGTGTGAATTCGTGCCTTATTTACATCTGAGCCGTGACTCCAAACAGTTAAAGTCATTTTGAAATGCTCCAATTTGGCGTGACCTTAACGTCGCTGTGAACAGTGAAATCATTTTGACAACCACCAACTGTTTGAGCACAAAAGTATGACTGTGCAGTGAATCCTGAGAATGCAATTACGGGAGAGGATTGACTCATTGAGGGACGGTGAGAGACTCCATTATCAGGCGTTTTCTCAGCTCTCTCTCTCGTTCTCCCTCTCGTTCTCTCTCTCTAGTTCTCTGTCTAGTTCTATCTCTAGTTCTATCTCTAGTTCTCTCTCTAGTTCTCTGTCTAGTTCTCTCTCTCCCTCTCTCTCTCTCCCTCACTCTCTTGTTCTCTCTCTTGTTCTCTCTCTCTAGTTCTCTCTCTTGTTCTCTCTCTAGTTCTCTGTCTAGTTCTCTCTCTCTCTCGTTCTCTCTCTAGTTCTCTCTCTCTCTCTTTCTCTCTCCCTCTCTTTCTCTTGTTCTCTCTCTAGTTCTCTCTCTAGTTCTCTGTCTAGTTCTCTGTCTAGTTCTCTCTCTTCCTCTCTCTCTCTCCCTCTCTCTCTCGCTCTCTCTCTTGTTCTCTCTCTTGTTCTCTCTCTTGTTCTCTCTCTAGTTCTCTGTCTAGTTCTCTCTCTCTCTCGTTCTCTCTCTAGTTCTCTCTCCCTCTCTTTCTCTTGTTCTCTCTCTAGTTCTCTCTCTCTCTAGTTTTCTCTCTCTCTCTCTCTCTCTCTCTCTCCCTCTCTCTCTCGTTCTCTCTCTAGTTCTCTCTCTCTCTAGTTCTCTCTCTCTCTCTCTCTCTCTCTCTCTTTCTCTCTCCCTCTCTCTCTCTTGTTCTCTCTCGTTCTCTCACTTTGGTGACCTGTAGTTATTTCGGGGATGGTACCTCGTTCCCCTGTTTTGCATTGTTGCCGTGATCTTTACAGGAGATCTGGGTTAACTGGTTTTCCTCTGAGGCACTGCTGGGATTTGAACTCGCACCCTTCTACTCACCAGTGGAAAGGTTTTTTTTCCCCCTGTTGACCACAAATAGGGATAATTATTTCAGACGGGCACATGGTTCACCGCTTGGTTAGATGCCCTCTTTGAAATCTTTATGCCAGTCTGTCAGTCCTAAAATGACCTTTTTAAGGATGAGTTAGCATTAAGAGCTGCCTGCTGGGTAAACGTGCTCCATCTCTCAAAACCAGCGGCTTCCTTACAACCGAAACATGAGACTTTGTAGGTTTGTAACAAATATAAACAAAATAATTTATTAATGACAATAAAATTAAGCAACTAAAAAGCTGGAGTCTAATCATATATACTGACATGAAGTCAGTAGTATAATTATTAGTATAGTAGTATAAATAGTATTATTATTATAACTCGATGATTAACTCAGTAGTGACAGTGTAGCGGGCTAAATAATGCCAATAAACATATTCTAAATGTGATGTTGTTTAATATTATATTAATTTACTTCATATGCATTGATCAACTGCTCACACAAATTAGGGGATATTTCATTTAGGATTTGTCTCCTAATTTTTTGAGTAGTGTGTATTCTTTCTTTATTACACACTTTATCATAAGGTTTTCTGCTGATTAGAGTGCGTATTACATTTTCTTTAATTATGCTCTGTTCATTTTTATTTAGCTCATGTTTATTTAATCGTTCATTCTAAACTCTTTAATTCTTTAGTCCCATTTCCCTCCCAAGGTTTCTTTCGTATAACATTTATGGTGGTTTTTCCTTTCCACTGTCACCCCAGGATTGCTCAGTTATGGCTTTGGGCCTCGTTAAAGATCAGAAAAGCAAATGAAAAGTTGTTCATTTGCGCAAATATGATGCAAACTCCATGACGGTGATTAAATAGTTTTAGTTATTCATGGGGGTGAACAGAATCATGTCAAACTGGACCAGAGAGCCCCCACATCGACTGGTTAGGAGGGTGTACGGTCACCCAAGAGTGCCAAAACCCACTGACCGTGATGGAGCATGGACAGGATCAGATTATCCAGCAGATCTTTTGGGATCCTCTTCATATTCGCTTTGAAATGTCCCCTCATGTTTGTGAAAAAGCACGTTAGATCTGACTTTGAATTGCTTTTTGTTTTCCACCAAACTCGGTGGCGTTTTGCATTTTTGTGTTTAATGTGTTTTTTTTTTTTTTAACAGGAGAGACCATGGAAAAAAGGTGAATCATCTGTAAAGGTGCTTGAAGTTTCGCACATACAATTAATGGTTGACATTTTCCAATATGTGAAATCAGTGCATTAAAATGTCAATAAAATGTATTTGTATTTTCAAATTACGGCTTAGCTGAAGCCATTGTTTAGGAAATAACTGTTACGTTTTGAGGACTTATTTTTTTTTTACTTTAAAAGCACATTTACTCTGGTCCCTGGTCAAAACAAAATAACTATTATAATTTATATGCTGGTCAGTTAGCAAGGTCTAGGAGTTGGTTTATGCTGGTTAGTGCTGCACTGGTAATGGTTTGCCAGGTGAACTTCAGTGGTCTTACTGGTAAATCCAGTTGACCTGCATACCAGTGCCCAAAAAAACCAACATATGGTGAATCTTGTTGTGTTTTTCTTTTTGGGTTGTTTTTCTTTGGGAGTTTTTGGGGTGTTATTGTTTTTGCCTTTTTAAACTGAATGTATACACTTACACATCAGTGTCAGTAAATTTGAATTCACATGAGGGAATCTAAAATTTACCTCTGAAGCTAAGCTAGGCATTCCTAACATAAATAAAACAGCTGGCTTTGGAATTTAGGGCCGGGAGTGTGGCGGTTGTTTTTGTTTTTATTATCCAAAATGTATTAAATTGCCCTGAGAATAAATTGGTTCATCGGTTCTCGTTGTTAATTTGTTCCAAAAAGCTCGTTGAGAACTGAAGCCAATGTTTTGAAGACTGAGTTGTAAGTCGCCCTGGATAAGGGGTCGTCTGCTAAATGACGTAATCATAAACTGAATGAATACATTCCAGATCCTCTGAAAATCCCCCTGTATATTCCATAGGCTATTCTATGCATTAATGGAGTTCTATTGTACGGGAGCTCCCTGATTTACGACAGAGAAATGTTCAGATAAATCCTTCATAAGATAAGAGGCGCATCACAGCGGAGTTTCTGATAAATAGTGGAAGTAGGTTAATGTTTAAAATGCCCACATTATCCCACAGTTGGCCAGAATTGTTAACACAAAGCTTATTTTCCAGTAAAGTGTTAAAATCTCCTTTAATTTAGCAAGCTCTGGTTGGAAAGTCAAAAATGAAAGCAAAACACTTACTCTATTGGTCGTACTCTAGTCAAAATATGTCCAAATGAAACGAATTCTGATTGTGTTCGGGAGCGACTGTATGATCAGATCGACACTCAGAACTGTAGCTACACAAAAAACTCTGTATGTGTGTGTATCCATTTCACTCCTTTCATATAGTGGGTTATGTTTTATTTCCTTTTTTTAACGTTTTATGACGATAATATTGTTCAAAGTTGAGTGCAGCCATTCTGTAGAGCAGCGAGTCCTTTAAACACATCACACACCAGAGCTATTTATAACCGATCCCAGACGTATGAACAGCTCGACAGCCTAAACACACACACATGCGCACGCACGCACACACACACACACACACACATGCACACTCCTAAAGCTGCAAATCCAGTAGCCACAGATCACTTCCCATGGACTCCTGGTCAAAACCTTTAAGGTTTTGGACACAGAGGTTTAACCTTGGAGCTGGTGACCTCCCTTTTTAATAAAATCAAGACGTGGCCACAACCGATTAATGTGCGTGAGGGGTGGGAACGAGATAATTAACATTAAGAAGATAATCTTGTTCCCACCCCTTTGTAAATAGTGATCGTGACTTCATTTTATTAAGAAAGGAGGTCACTGGCGGGACTGTAAAGAGACGACAAGACGCCGATGCTCAGGTGCCGTTAATATTTCGTTTGAGCCCTCATAATCACAGGGAGGGGAGGTTGTAAGTGGAGATCTTCCAAGCCTTGCGATGGATTGTCACACAAGGTACACTAGTGCAATTGAATACTTTCCAGGATGGTCTCCACATCCCCCTTGGTCTCCTGGGCTCGGACCGCGATAAAGGGCTTGTAAAGGAGAAAAAAAGTGACTTCGTATGTTTTATTAAAATGAGTTCAAATAATGTATAATAAATGAAGTGGATTTCCTTTGTTGGTGTGATTTGTTGTTAAATCCACATTATGATTTGTGGTTTTAGAAGGAGCTTAAATTTGTTACGTGTGTTAAGAGGACGTGGATTCAGAACCAGATGGTGCATTTGAGGAGACGGAGCACCTTCATCTGTGCCCATTAAAATCCAGGAGAGGTTTCGTCTCCTTTGTACGATCCACCTTAAAGCTGTAATGAACCGAATATGAAGCCTCGTCGAAAGACGCTTCACTAACACCCCACTGATCAGGCTCGACAGGTACAGAAAAGGCATTTTTAAAATATCCGACTTATTAAATTGCTCCTGGCCGTGTGAAGGATTTTCCTCAGCTTTGCAGGAATTAGTTTGCCGTAATGAATCGATTAACCCAAATTATCCGAACTCTCTCTTAAAAACCAGCAGCACTGTTTCACCGTTTGATCTCTCACGAGTCCATTGAGCACCGGGTTTCAATCTCCCGTGAGCTATTGCTTCAGATATTTTTATAATTCGCATGTTTACACGGTTCAGAAATAGGATGGCCGGTATTTTCATGCCAGCGTGTGGCGGGCTGAAATTGATCCCAGGAGCTTGTGTTCTCTTTAACCTACTTAAGCATGAGCGTGTGCAGAAGCCCCGAAGGATTTAACATTTCCAAGTGTCAAAATGAATTAAGCGTCACAAATAATACTTAAATCTCCCTGAGTCACACAGCAACACACGAAGAAAAGTTTCTCCGTTTGAGGTTTGGTGCCACGACAAGAAACGGAGAGACAGAGGGAAGGAGAAAGCGTGAGAATTCCTCGACGGCAATTATGGGTTATGAAGTCCCGATTGCAGTAACGTTGGATGTAGGATCTTGATGTGTTGAAGTGGAGAGGATCAAATATTGCCTTCTCAGATCAATGTAGCCAACAGCTAGCTTTCCATTACCTTCCTAGGGATGGTGCCTAGTCATCTTCGTACTGTCATCCTGTACAGGCTCAAGTCATTTATAGGATCAATGCCATAGTCTGATTAGGAATTTAGTATATAGTCTTCTTTAGTATATAGTCTTCTGTTTATTTGAGCGAATTTTAAAACACCGTTTTTGAAACCTGAATGGAAAAAGTTTTTTAACATTTGAAAAAGAAAACAAAAAAATACACTCAAATATTGCATGATATTTACGCTAGGACGAGGTGGAAAGTTGGAATATCGCGACAGCAATATTGGAAAACAGGGTGCTTCGAATAAACAATGACGTATCAAGCTGTTCCGACCTTTTCAGACCAAAAACAGAAAGAAATCGGCTTTGTTACATTTAGATATGATTTATCATTTACAGGAACGTTTCTGAACGTGATTCTCAAAATAATAATGTACCATTCATGATTATTCCTATACGAAAGTTCCTTCGCATAACTGCAGTTCAACACCCCCCCCCCCCTCTCTCCCCTCCCAGGTGAAACCGGTTATGGATACACAACGATAGTTCCACGACCCTCAAGTTGTCTTTATCGGCTCTGGATTCCATGATCCTCCAAAACAGAGCTTCAAATACCAGCTTACGTGTGGGTTTCATAGTTATTTATTGGATGGCTTTACCTATTTACCGTTTCGGTTCAACAATTCACCGTCTAGCTGGAATGACCTATTCAGCAGCATCCAAAACCATACTTTGAGCATCACTGAGCTCCAGCAGGTAGCTTCCTGGACCTGCTCGCTCTCGCACAAGTTCATCTTTTCCTGCTTTGTACACCCAGAGCTCTTAATGCCTGCAGGCCTTCCAGGGTTTTCTATCCAACACCTTCTAGGCGCAGTGGCACAGAGGTTAGCGACGTCTCCTCAAAGCTCCAGAGACCCAGGATCCATCACAGCCCAGCCACTGTCTTTGTGGTGACGTGCATTAGGTCAGCGAGTGCCCCAGCGCAAGTGTGTGTGCTCTTTGATGTGATCCCATGACTTCTCCAAATAAATCCAGAAGCTGTTTTTTTTCCGAACGTTTAGCTGATGCCGAACAAGCGCCTATTATTTTCCTGCCATCTAAAACCGAAATCAAAAACCACGTCCAAATCACATTTGACACTGAGCTCCACATATAGAGCATCCACTCGTTGAGGGGTCTGTGGGTGTGCATGCATTAATGGCTGGATTCATGAATAAAGCATCAGTGCACCATGAGTCACAGAGCTAACCGTTGATGAACGGGTGAACGATTTAGATAATATCAGACGTCCACTAATAACAGGACAAGCCTTTGGGCAGAAATAAAACCCAAATAGCTAATGCTGGATATGAAACGGACCAAACAGGAAAAGCAGGCACTTAGAGTCAGTCAGTCAAACCTGTCATCATGTGTGAAGCATTTGCTCCAGCGGGCGTCGGTCCTTGCTCTCAGCCGTGCTCAGATCCTGGTCATGCAGCCACGTCTGGTGACACACTGGCCACTCTGTCTTCAGTATGGGAGCTGCTGACACTAATTAGCCTCCGTCTGTCCCTGAGCAAAACCAGAATAAATCAGCCGGCTCTTGCCAGGCCTCGCTGCGCCGCTTTGAGTGACGGCGTGTCGAACCTAGGCCAGGCGTTTAAAGGAGGAGTACGCCCCGTGCTGATGTTTTCCCAGCTCGCTTCAGAGCGAAGGTGGACTAAATGGACTTTTTGGCAGATGGATTAGCCAGTCACAGTCAAAGGTTTGGTTTTTCTAACCAAACAGGTTTACTGCATGGACAAACGTATGTGAACATCACATCCATGTGTGCTGTTCTGGAAAGGCTTTCTGCTAGCAGGACATGACTTTAGAGACTGGCTTGCATAAAGCCACAGAAGCTTTAATGATGGCTCATGTCGGCTTCATGTGCCAGTCCGACAAACTTGACCAAACCTTTGTTGGCTTTCTGTCAATGATAGATCTAGACCATAATATCGACACATCTTTAGACCATCCATTGTTTCTCCTTCACCACACTATGCAGTTTGCATTATGCATCCAAGAAGCTTCTCTGACCTGAATCATCTCTCATCACACAGGAGAACGTATCTACCTTGTTCCAGTGCTTTCCAGTCAGCGCTCGGCGTTGCACGTGGCCCGAATTGGGCTTGGAAACCTGCTCACTGAAGCTCATTTTCCATACACAGTACTGTGCAAAAATCTCAGGCCACCATTAGATTTGTTTTTGACCCAAAGATTCATCACTCCAGTATTTATCATATCTTAGTCTTTTCACCCTGTTCTCCTTCCGAAAGGTCGTTTCTTGGCTGCTACTCTTCTTAGGGTTGTAGAAGGGTCAACTTGGCATGCTGATGAAGCTCCCAGATGATGCTGTTGCCCAGGTCTAAGGGGAGCTCCCACTAAATACTTGCCACTGTAGCCTAAAGAAGCTGTTTCTAACGCTGCATTCACGTTTACTGTACTTTCTGTTTGCATCCTAAAAAAGAGGCAGATAACAAATGAAATAATGGCCATTATAGTGTAACTAAAACCCTAATGGTGGCCTTTTGCACAGGCTGTTAGATTTAGATTTGAAGTCCCTAGTTCAAAATCAAATCTAAATCGTATCAAATATCCACTACTGAGGTTCAGGTTCTGGTTCCTAGTCTTTTAAATAATACAGACCTAAGCTCTACACTTAAAAAGCTTAAAAGCGTGACTGTCGTAATGTTGTAAGCATCTAGCTAGTGAATTTGGTTTGAACAAATACATTTGGTGTTCAGATTTGATTACGCACTCAGAGACACAAATAAAAACGGAAACAAAAAACCTTCGACTTGACGAATTAGAGTGCCGCACACAAGCAGAAGACACAGCTGTAGAAATCTACCAGCCACAATAATAGTAGCACAACGTAATAACACACACAACCCAAAGAAAGCCGGTCTGTAGTGAAATGGAGGTAAATTGGTGAGCTGGCCTCTTTGTACTCGACGCCTGTAAACTGGCGCCGTGTCCAAACTTGACATTCAACCAATGTTTCTGTGGCAACCAGAAGGCAGAGTGAGTCAGGTTTAGAATGAGGTGGCCCAATAAAGCGAAGCCCAACATACGAAGAGCTGCACATCTCATCGGCTGGATTAGAGCTAATCAGAAAGGTCTTTCTAATCAGCTGCTTTTATGGCTTCTCGTGTGGAGACGAGAGCGCTGACACAAGCTGGACTAAAACATCTCTGAGGGGTTCGTTCGGAAAATTCAGAGAGCCTTCGAGATCTGATGCTGTTTGTTTTTTAGATGCTGTTTGGCTTAATGACGCTCAGAAAGCAGAGTGTAGTATGATATTCCCTCAACCCCAAATTCACGTAACAAAGCTTATTCCTAACGTCAAGTCAGATTTAATTCTGTTACGCTTTTTACAGCAGAGCATCGTCTCAATACAGATTTATGAATATCCAGATCCAAAGCCCTAATCGAGTACGCATAGGGTGACAGTGGCAAGGAAAAGCCTTCTAAATGAGATGGGAATGAAATCTCGGGACGACCAACACTAAGAAAAAAGACCAAACCTGCGTCCTAGCGTAAATATTATGCAATAGTTGGGTGGGTTTTTTTTTTTTTTTCAAATGTTATACTTTTTCCATTCAGGTTTCAATATAAGCAAAACATTGTTTTAAAATTCGCTCAACTAAACAGAAGACTAATTCATATACTAAATTCCTAATCAGACTACGGCATTGATCCTTTAAACGATTTAAGCCTGTACAGGATGACAGTACAAAGATGACTAAACACCTTCTGCGTTTGTCCATGCACCATCCCTAGGAAAGTAATGGAAACAAGACGCGTTAGAAGAATGAAATGAGGTTAACAAATTAACACCTTTTAAATAAGCAGAAACCAAATTTGAACATTTTAAACAGAGCAAATATGATAAATACAATCAAATCATGTACACCCTCAGAATTGTAACACCTCTCAGGAAATAATAAGTAAGTAAAGTAAGAAGTAAAAACCAAACAGGGTTAATATGAGTTATACAGCCCAGGACTCGGACACAAGCATGCCCTGGACATGATGCCAGTCCATCACAGATCCTTCACTTTGCTACCAATTTATCATGGGGATGCCCTGACCTGGCACAGAGTCCCTGGATCATGGCAGTGGTGGGTAAGCCTATTGGACTGAGCCTGTTGGCCTGCTGTACCACCTGAGCGCCGTCCTATGTGTGATTATTATTCAAAAACCACAATGAACTGTAAAGCAGCTCTTTAGAACAGAGGTGCTTCACCTTTTTTATTTGTTTGTTTGTTTTTTGTGATGTTGGCACCTTATAAGTTTGGGTTTGTGCTTTGTACATGTTGTGTTTAGTCTTGTAGTCGAGGCCGAGAGTTAAGTTTTTTTTCTTTTCATCATAAAAGAATACATTAATTAATAAATTGAATTTAAATGTATAATTCATTATCAATACAGATGACCTGTAAAAATAAATAATATAACTTTAAAATATAACATTAAATCATATATGACCTAAAATTATGATTATATAAAAGGCAAACCAAGGTAAGTTTTGCAAACAAATTATTATTATTATTATTATTATTATTATTATTATTATTATTATTATTAATATTATTAGTTTTTGCTTGAGTTTCAAATCCCTTACAGTGCGCAAGGTGTGTATATATTACGTTACATTACATTACAGTATTGTATTACGTTACATTTAGCTGAAGCTTTCATCCAGAGCGACTTACAAACGAGAAGTTACTGAAGTAATGAGGACATAAGTATACCAGGTAAAAATAATGAAAAGGGAAAAAAAGAGTAGAAATCCACGAGCATGAAAGGAAAAAAAACGTTTGTGTTAGGAGAGTAAGTGCTATGTGAAGAGCTCAGTCATATATGTATGTAGGTTTATTTATAATTACTAATAATTCTATACATTTTACTTAAATTCTTCACTGTTTTTTTTTTTTTGTCCTAATATCCCACCTTTTAATCTGTTCTAGTAACCCGGGTTCGAATCCAGTGATGGTCTTGGATGTAACGCTGCCTGTGAATCCAGAATAATCTCCACTGTCCCACCCTTAGCCCTGATCAGAAGAATTGGGGGGTTAAAACAGAGATGCTTGAATTCACATTTGTAGTTTTGACCTGCTTCTTGCTTGCAGTGTGTATCGTTCTTACGTTTTAAACTTGATCACACTTTTTATTGCTTGTGCACAGCAGCGTCGGTTAGTGCTGTTAGCGTGCGTGCACTGCCCGTGAAAACTGGTCTGCGTCCAAGTCCCACACCTTTACGACATGCAGGAACAAGTGTTTAACTCCGAACTCCACTTGTGCTACAGGGTGAAACTCTCGTCTGTGCTGCCTTCACCAGACCAGGTTATAAAAAATAATAAAAGAGTGGGAAAACAAAGTGCGCCTCTTTTTTTGGCCGAGCCGGTGTTTATTTACCCGTTGGCCTGCCACAGATATTAGTGGAATAAATGAGCGTGTTCAGGACGAGAGGCTTTAGAACAAACAGCGGTGAGGTAGCGTCTGAGCGTGCAGAATAAACACGCATTTGCGCCTAGCTTTGAGGAGTGGCTGGTCAGCCGCCAGTGTGTGTTCGTGTGTGTGTGTGTGTGTGTGTGTGAGAGAGAGAGAGACTGATTACAGAGGCCGTTCATTCTGCCTGACAGTTCCTACTAACCTCTGGGTAGAATTAAGGCCTGGAGAAAAGTCGGCGGTGCAGCGTCGGATTAAAACTTTCAAATTCACGACCAGGTTTAGGTTTTGTTTTTCATCCTTTTAAAGCTCAACCTTGTCTTACGGAAGCTACGGAAGGTTTCGTTGACTTGGACACTGCTAGTCTAGGGGTTGACAAACCTTTCCATTGTTAAATGATTGATCAGTTGTTCATTAAAGACAACTAACCTCCACCACATGAAAGAGCCGTAACGTTAGCACCGCTCTCAGTGTGAAGCTCTGGGTGATGGGCGATGTTCTGCCGGGAAACCTTGGATCCTGGCATTGTTGTGGGTGTTAATATCCGAACCTTGTTACAGGCCGAGTGCGCCCCTTCCTGGGAACAGCATTCCTTAAAAGCAGTGACGTGTGCCAGCCAAGCTGCAAAGACTGCTCGGGAATTTGAGGAGCGTGATAGAGTTTGTGGCGTTGCCCTGGCTTCCAAATCCCTTACACCTTAATCCAGTCCAGCTATGTTACGTTATAAATGACGCTTTTGGTCAAATGCTATGACTTCAGTTTTGTAACTGTATGACTTACGACTGTATGTCCTAGTTGTGAAACTTGATTTTGTTCAAATATTATTAATTTATTTTTCATAACATTTTTCAAAGCTGTTTTGTTTCCAACAGACTGCATCCAGAAGAGCACAGGACTTTTTATTCATTCCACACTGGGTCAGCCGGTGCCCACCTAGCAATTCTGGAGCGCAAGGGCAGGAACAACCCTAGACGGGTCATCTTAGAGGACGCACGCACGCACACACACACACAGTCATGCACACAGTCACACACTAAGGGCCTTTTTTTTTTTTTTAACTGTGGGAGGAAACCGGAGTGCCCAGAGTAAACCCACGCAGACACGGGGAGGACCCAGGCCGCTCCACCCTGGGATCGAACCCAGGACCTTCTTTCTGTGAGGCAGCGGTGCCCCCCCACCGTGCCCCCTTTTTTAATTACGACTTAATTTAGTAATATAAAAATTCGCAACGTTTTGGTTCCAATATTCCGTATAGTATTAGTATAGTAATATTCTTATTCTTGTTGTAGTACCATTTTTCTCATAGTTCAATGGAAAAAGGTTTTGGTTCTTTCAGAGGCGCAACTTTTGCTTTTTTTTCCATTTTATTGTCATATTAGTTATCATAAACGTATTTTTGCTGTATCTACTTAAAGCTTTGTAATAAACTGTAAATTAAGGCAAACTCGACTAAAGATCGAGCTGAGAATTCTCTGAACAAACGGACTGGTTTCTTTCGTTATTTCATTTCTATTTTATTATTTACTTAATTTTACTATTAAAACAACTTAATTACTCAATTAACATCTGGGCCACCCATGGAGGACGGCTCCCTTGTTGAGTCTTGGTTCCTCCCAAGGTTTCTTCCTTCTATATTCAGGGAGTTTTTCCTTTCCACTGTCGCCCTAGGCTTGCTCAGTTTGGGATTGTCCTTTTAAGATCATATAATATATAATATAATATCCGTTATAAAAAGCGCCATAGAAATAAATTTGACTTTGACTTGGCACAGTGGTCTTCGTGCAGCACTGTGTTTCTGCCACTGGAGCTTTTTGGCGATGTGATTATGCAGACAATTGCTACTGCTAATAAAAGTTGGACCTGCCATGAGGTTCAAATCCAGAAGTGGAGGTAAGAGGCTTTATTTTTCACACCATCGTCGTTACAGATCCAGGTGACGTGACTATCCGAGCCGACTGGACCACGCGAGAAACTGGAGGGAAGAAATGACACGGCTAGACGACGGTCCAATCTCAAAGAGCTCGTTTCATCGTCAGAGGATTTCATCCCTCTTTTTCACGCCACGTTTCGAGATTGAAAATGGAGACCGTGCATCTCTCTGAAACGCTGAATTAGCGTCCCGCGTTTTACGTCTTCCATCAATTTTCCTCTTTGCGTCTGGTCTAACCGGCTTTCATTTTACGCTAACATATTTCTGAAATTCAGCCTTAAACGGAATGTTTCATTATGCCCAGTGTGAAGTTTGTGAACTACTTTTCTAGGTCTTTATGCTTTCCGGCGAGACCGAGCTGGCAGCTTAAAAAACCTACTGCATTTAATTAAAACAAACCGATGGACCAATTTCCTTTTTGAGTAATTGGAGGAAAAAAACGAGCTTTACAAATCATGATTGAAGTCGTTCCAAACCCGTGGAGTTGCGTGGCACCTTGAGTTTGTGCCATGTCTTGATCGTTTGCACGTTTAAGCAACAAATCCTTACCGACTGCCTCGATCTTATTCTGTTCCATCCTTTAAATTTACCTAAAGATCCATCTCCCTCTAATCATGTGACTGTGAAACCCACATTTGGGCTCTTGTAGGATTCGGGAAACCTGAGCCCACACCGAGCGTCCAGTGTGCCGGTCTGAGTCAGAGTTGTCCTTGGGCAGCTCTACAGATCAGCATCTTGCAAATGACTGAAACTTTACATCGGCTGTCTGGAAACATGATGGCATCACCACGTTGGTGTGCGTCATCCATCAGCTTCCTCTTTAAAATCAGGGGCGAGAGTGTGCCGAAAATATTCTTGTCTTATTATTTTATGATGTATTGCTAAAGGGGTGATAGAGCAGATAGATTGCAGTGATAGAGCTAGACGAGAATCTTTATTACCTTTAGAAAATAATGCAAAATGCAAATGTACCCGTAAAAACTGCAGACTCTACGACTCTGCAGAAATGTTTCTTTATCCAACTTTTGGCGCCACCGAGATTATATTTGTTGGAAATTACTTTACGGGAGGGGGGGGGGGGTTGTCTAGCAATGGTCGGAGGTTGATGCCACCCAGCTCGTAGATTTGAATATTGCCTTTATATGGCTCTAAGAAACACTGGGGTGGCACAGCACTTTCACATGGCAGCCTTTTCCGGAGTGCCTTGGCTTTGATTGGACAGTGCCTTCCAGCCAAGTTGGCCGTCTGGTTTGTACATCATCATTCACTCATGTTCTTCACCGGCTTTAACTCTTGGAGCCCCATTTTCAATTCATCTCCATTTCTCACTGGAGGATTAACTGCTCTAAATGAACATTTGATGCCCTGAGATAATCTCCTGAATTTATTAGGTTAGTTTCACCCACACCGATGAACTAATTGTGTTTGGAATGTGGGAAGAAACTGGTATACACTGAGAAAACCCACGCAGGCATCAGAAGAACATGCAAACTCCACACGGGCGGGTGGGGGGGGGTTACAGGGGTTGGGATCAAAGTGGGCAACTCCGCCTTGTTGCCCTAGTTTAAATAATTGGATATATTTAATGCATTCAGAACTTGTCACCTTTGCGATTTTGTTTTGGATTTGTGTTTCGTTTCACCTTTGTGTTGCATGGGGTATGTTGTTGTCCTTCTGCAGTCTTGGTGCATCACATCACCCCCTTTAGTTTAACCCTAATTTTGTCCTGTCCCCTAAAACCTGAGCTGCACCTCCAGCTCTGTGTCTGAAATGCTGAAGGGGAGCACAAAGCTCTGTGTATGTGTATGTGTGTGTGTGTGCGTGTGTGTGTGTGGGGTGGGGGGTGGGGGGTGAGAGATGGAAGTGGATGGAGGATTTATAACCTCAAGCGAATCACCTTTGCATCGGTTAACTAATACAGACTGGGGTTGGGTCGTCAGTGCAGGACTGTTTTTGTTTGGTGACTTTAAATCGACCTAAACTATGATCTTATCTTTATCAGTTAATATAAAACAGACATACACATAAAAAATGTTAAAAAATAAATAAAAAATCACGCCGTGTCCATATTCATGTCAAAATCCAGAGTGCGCGTGTGAACCTCCGAGCCAGCTGGGTCCAAAATATGATAGAGGTGAACGTGTCTTTAGTTTATGAAAACTAAACACACTTTAGAGAAGCTCAGAGGTTTGTTGGGGTGCAAAAAACGGGAACCGGCTACAGAAGCATTCTGAAAGACCAAGGATATTATTCAGTGCTGATATAACCAGATCAAATCATTGCTCAGAGGAAGAGAGTGATGCAATCCAAGAGAAAAATCATGGCGAGAAGTGTTGCAAGAAATTATACATACAGCAGAATAATTTTGGGGCAGCACGGGGGCTCGGTGGGGGCACCGTTGCCTCACAGCAAGAAGGTCCCGGGTCCAATCCCAGGGTGGAGCGGCCTGGGTCCTTTCTATGTGGAGTCTGCATGTCCTCCCCGTGTCTGCATGGGTTTACTCCGGGTACTTTGGTTTCCTCCCATAGCCCAAAGATGTGTTTTAGGCTAATCGGTGTCTGTGTGTGTGTGTGTGTGTGTGTGTGTGTGTGTGTGCGTGTGTGTGCGCGTAACCTACAATAGATTGGCACCCTGTCTAGGGTTGTTTCTACCCTTGCACCCAGAGTTGCTGGCCTAATACCCCGGTGGATTAAGCAGAAGATAATGGATGAATGGATGGATGGATGGAATAAGGTTGTTAGTAAGAGGATCATTAAGAATAATCTTGATTTGTTAAAAATAAGGAGAAAATCTCAATTTTACCAAATGCACAGCAGCCATATAGCCGTAACAAGATTTACTTTAATGTCATTCAAATTAATTAATAAAGAAATGGAATAATATAAAAAAAGCTCAGATACAATCATGCAAATAAGCCATAAGACATACAGTACTGTGCAAAAGTTTTAGGCCACCTTTAAGTTTGTTGTTTTAACAATGGTATAATGACAATATAGAACATGTACGACCGGACACAAAAATTTAAACGCTGGATTCCATACTTCCATGTTTATCACATATTTGCCTTTTGGCTCTTCTACTCTTCCAAAAGAGCTGTTGCCATTGCTTAGTGCTATGTTTAATAGTTTATTAGTTTAATACTTGCTGTAATATGACTGTAGCCTATAGAAGCTTTTTCCTGATTTTATTTTTATTTAGGTCATACCGCATACAAATTCCATTCATTTTCTGGTTATACTATAATAAAAAAACACATATATATAATTATATAATAATTCTATATATATATATATATGGCCAATATACCATAGCTAAAGCCAGGGTGTACAAGGTGGCCTAAAACTATTTCGCCTTCTTCCTAAAGTAAAAATGGCTAAAGAGAAATATCTGATTTCCATGATCTATTTTGTCTCATATTAAATATACCACTCACAAAAATAAGGGAAAAAATCCCATTATTAATGTTCTGCACCAGCAGGAGGTTTGGGATGAGTTAATGCCTCAACCTGCTTAGTTTAATTGTGGAGAGAAACATATTTGAGTCATTAGGTACCCGGGGTGCTTCGAATTACCCTCAGTGTTAAAGAATGCCTGTTTATATTGTGTTCAATTAAATATTAACTGAGCTAATTAATGCAAACGTACTGGTACGACAAAAATATGGTTGGGTTAATAAAACTGTACTGAATCAAACTTTATAAAGCCTGCTTGCATTTATAAAACAAACGCATTTCTGTTCTTTTATCCTTTTCCTATAAATGAAAATGGCCGTATAAAAAAGAAATATATGCTGATCAGAGAAACAAAGCCTTGCAGAATAAGGTCATTAATTACAAATAATAATGTCATTCATCACGACCAACCTGATTAAGTATTTTAATCATCTGCTTACTATATGACAGGTCGTTGCACAGCATATGTTTGGTGTTATTTCCCATACACTGACACTGATCTAAACCTCGTTTTAGGTACAACCCCAGAAAACACCAGCAAACCCAGATAAACCCGGACAAAACCCTCTGTCCCTCCCGCCCTCTATAGATCTAAATGTTCAAATGCGTGTTTCCACATACACGAAGACCTCTAGGTGCATTTGGGTTTTCCTGACCCATGAATAAGTGCTCATGAGCAAGAAATAAGAAAATAATTACCTCCATCTGTTTGTGGTTAAACAGTAATGACATGTGAATGACAGCGCGAGCCGTTTCCCAGCAGCACGCACTTATAGTCTTATAATGATTTGTGTTCAACATGGCAAAATCCCCCAGTGTTCAATAAACACCTACAGCTGGACGTCCAGTGCTGTGGATGCGTATTCATTATGCCAGTGGTTTTGACTATGTAGGTGTCCTTTTTAAACTCGTCTTGCAAGTGTTTTCACTTTGTTTTAATGAAATGAGAGGTGGGTGGAGGAATTCTTCGTTAGGTTCAGATTTCATTTCACAATCCAAACGTAAAATTAAAGACGCCTTCCAGCACCTGAGCTTTGGCAGCCAATAAAGTTTTATGGTAAGACGGCGATTCGTGAAGGAACCGGTTCCTCGTGAACGACTCAATTGTTTTTGTTGCTGTCTCAGAGAATCATATTTCTACTTTATATTTATCTAGAGGAGAATCTAGATGTAGAGAAGTGATTGATCCTACATGCTCTGCGCGTAATGAAAGAGAAAGCCCGATTCACACCAGGAAGCACCAGCAGGAGGTTTGGAAGGTTTGGGACAGGTTAATGTCTCAGCCTGTTTAGATTAATTTGGAGAGAAACTCCTTTGGCCCACGTAGTACCCATGGTGTTCGGAATTTCCCCCTGGGTTACGGGATGAGTGTTTATATTACATTCAAATATAAGTATTAAATAAGCTCGGTAATGCTTTATTATATAATGTGTTTATAAATAAGTCATTCTGCTTCTTTGTTGCTCCTGAATCAGGGCTGGACAAAGCAGCTCATCCTGATCCATATATTAGATTTTGTATGGTTTTTTTAAATCCCCATAAGACCTTCCTGATGAAACGAGGATTTCCAGGGTGGGCACTGGCCCTAGAGCGCCCCGTGCACCCCCTGCACCTGGAGGTGTCCTGTAAACACTACACCTGTGCAGTATTTATAAATAGACTTGTTTTGAGCAAATAGGACAGGAATAAACAGCAAAAAATGAACTGGATCCGCATTCTTTACTGATCTATTACATTGGGGCTTATTTAAAACGTCCAAGAATCCCGATTAGTCAAATCCAAATTCAACCGAACGTTTGTTAAATGTTTTATCAGCTATTCTATGCATATAAAGGTCTGTGGTTTAAAATGTTAACGCGTCTGAGATATAATCTAAAATACATGTGACTTCAAAATAAATAACATTTTTTAATCTATTTTCTCACCTCTAGTACTCTTATAAAGTAATCAAATGCACCTTTTTCAATTTAATTCCATTTTTAAGTTCTGTATTTTAGTCGTTTTTGGGAGAACCCATTCATGATAGATTTAAGCAAATATTTACCTGCTTAATATTTCGCTCAGTTCATTTATTTGTTCTCATTAATTCGATTAAAAACACATTTTAATGAACACTGGGGGTTTTTAAACCGTTTTGGCAGATGCAATTCATACGATTTATATGAAATGGAATATCTGTTGTTTTCACCTCGTATACCCCTGATTTAACAAACCTTATGAATTAAACACTTTATTAATTTTTTTTTTATATCTTATTGAAGCCCGGCCGCGCTCTGAAACAAACGATTCAATGATTCATTCGGTTCAGAGTCGAATTATCACGGGAACGCCCTTTGGTAACCACGGTAACCGCTCGGGTTTTTTTAACGCCTCAGAGGATAGCCAATCGGAAAATGAGTTTGGCACGGGGGCGGGGTTTGAAGAGAGCGGGACGGCCGTGCATGTGAGGAAGTGGAGAGGAGGCTCGCAGTT